>JAEQML010080270.1:0-11654 GCA_016904865.1 Pissodes strobi | reverse complement strand
CCTTACAAGAGAACGTATTTTGGCACCGGAGTATGTGGGTTCACTTTATCCTAAATAGGTTAATTTATGTTTTTCGTTAGAGTTATTGATGATTTCAGCAACTTCTTCGGTAATAATTTTAACACCCCTTTTCGGTAAATAAGAACTAAAAACAGAGCCATTTTCTTTATCAAATAATGTTGCAATAACACTTTTCCCAAAAAGACCATTTGTTAGTTGTAGTTTCTTTATAATTTTAAAAATGGGACGTAGGGAATCAACACCTAACTCATGGACACCTATAAGTCTGACCTCCTTTCTGTTGAAATGCATGGAAAAGATACTCGACGTGCACATCAGAACGGGTGCACTTGGTGAGTATCCACTGAATGCTCACCAATATGCGTATCAGACCGGCAAATCTACAGAACTAGCACTAAACAACCTTGTCGGGAACATAACACAAGCGTTAGAAAGCAAGACTATCGCGATGGGTGTGTTCTTAGACATCGGAGGAGCATTCAATAATGCATTACCAAACTCCTTATACATAGCATTAGCTGAAAGAGGGGTTGAACCACAAATAAGGAACTGGATCGGAAGTATGTTAAACTGCAGAGTGGGCGCAACAACCCTACAGGGGGAGAGCTACAGATTCAGGGCTGTTAGGGGGTGTCCGCAGGGCGGGTTTTTGTCGCCCCTTCTGTGGTCTCTCCTGATGGATGGTCTGCTGGCGGTCCTCTCGCTGTGGGATGTGGAGGTGCAGGCATATGCGGATGATCTAGTAATACTGATAAGAAGCAACTTGCAAAGAACTATTTCAGAGGATCTGCAAGAGGTGCTGACCGTGGTCTATGACTGGTGTGAAAGGGAGCAACTATCTGTGAACCCACACAAAACAGTTATAGTACTATTCACAAGAAAGAAAAGGCTGGAAGACCTAAGACCACCTTCCCTCAAAGGAGAAACTATCCCATTTGCGAATACAGTTAAGTATCTGGGAATTACCTTAGATAAAACACTTAACTGGAATGCGCATCTGGATAAAATTGCCGCAAAGGCGAAACTGTCATTATGGACCTGCAGACGCATTTGCGGCAAAACATGGGGCATACACCCCAAACAAATGCACTAGCTCTATATCGCGGTCATAAGACCAATGATAACATATGGGGCAGTAGCTTGGTACTCTAAGAGCTTACAGAGCTCCGCGAGAATCAAATTATCTACCTTACAAAGACAAGCGTGTCTGGCAATTAGTGCCGCTTTCGGCACTACACCCACGGCAGCGCTTGAGTGTCTTCTAAATCTGCCACCTTTTCAAATAGTACTGGAGAAGGAGGCTAGATGGGCGACGTATAGATTGACACAGGCGGTGATCAACAATCCGCAGGCGATCATCATGGTGCCCAACAGGCTGGAAAATGCCAATGAGCAGGACAGTGTGTTGGGTCTACCATCAGATGTTATGCCTACCAAAACCACCTATTACCATGCCTATGACGTCCTCCTACCAGAGAGGAACGAATGGGCGAAGGACTCTGAAAATCTGAGAAGAACAGAGAATAGTTGGTTCACTGACGGCTCCAAGACCAATGATGATACGGGAGCTGCTGCATGGAATAAAAATGGTAAGGTTGAGCTTAAATGTTCCCTAGGCAAACATGCAACCATTTTTCAGGCTGAAGTTAAGGCCATTGATATGACTGCACAGTGGCTCATCGATAGAAACTGGAAAGGCAAGTCAATCAAAATTTTCTCGGACAGTCAAGCAGCTCTAAAAGCTCTTGATTCTAGCCGTTGTTCATCCAAGACAGTATGGAACTGCCAGGAACTACTCACCAAACTAGGGAGAGAAAACAAACTTACACTGATCTGGATACTTGGACATACAGGATATGAAGGAAACGAAAAAGCTGATGCTCTTGCGAAGCAGGCGGCCGCAACGGCCTTCATAGGACCAGAACCAGTACTGGGAATAGCTTATAACACAGCTAAAGAAGCCCTCTCCAGGTGGACACAAAATCAATTTGTAGATAAATGGAGAGAGTTACCAGGCCTAACTCATTCAAAGTTGGCGGTAAATCTGCCATCAGGAGTGAGAACCGGACAGCTTCTTCAACTTGGCCGGCAGCAGGTACAGGCTGTAGTTGGCATGTACACTGGCCACTGTCGGCTAAGAAGCCACATGAACAAGATAGGGCTCTCCGAAGAAACGGAATGCCGCTTGTGCGTGGAGGACGAAGAAACAATGGAGCATATTATATGCCACTGTCCAGCAATGGAAAGAACCAGACAAACAGTCTTTGGAAATACTCAAATTACACTTGCAGATTTGAGAACTATCCACCCCAGAAAGCTGTTCGATTTCTTGAAAAGGATCGAGCCTCTGGCATAGTGGAAACACAGATGTGAGCCACAATAGACCAAGGGTCGCAGTGGAGGGTCCTATTTGGACCCACTCACGTGTACAAATACAATACAATACAGGCATTTATAGCAGTGCATTTCAAAACATTCAATAGTTCTCTTACCTTCCCGAATAATCACCTTCTCGATTAAAACAGTCTGGATGTCAGAAATATTGGTTTCAGAGTTTGTCACTTATTTTCCTGGATCTGTTCCAATATTTAAGAGAAAAAGTTAAAAATTCAGTCAGTGTGAGATGAGACAGCTGACTTTGACAATTTTGTTGGTTGCTTAACTTAGAGGGTACCCTTAGAATGTTGCCAAGTGTACATGTTTCTCTAGCAATCCTCGTGTGATTTTAATATGGCTGCGAACCAAGCCAACAAGAAACAACATAATTTATTGATGTGCTACCATCAGTTTGATGTTAAACGACTGTCTGAGCTTTTACTTGATAAGTATAAGTAGGCAATATGATTTAGTAATTGCGTTGTGTTCCCTAAATTTGGCAACACCGCCCGGTTTGTTTTGCAGCTGGTTCCAACAGAGACGCAGGCTCTTGGTTAAAGGTACGTTTAGGCGTGAATTATTGTGCCGCGTATTCATACTTTTATGATGTCAGGAGTTTAAAATGGCCGCGGGCCGGAATGAGGTAGTTTCTGATTGATTAGTGAATACATAATATCATACAGCCTTAGATACGTTTTGAAGATGTTATTCAATTCGGTGGCAACCATCTTGTTGTATTTTTCTTGAAGTCGCAGGATAATGTAGAACTGGCCTATTGGTCGATTTTTTTCTGACCCTTAAACATTGAACCTTGACGTTCGAGTTACTTCAATCTAGACATTAGAAGCCTCGTTCAACTTTCCAACCGGCAGTTCCGCATGCACATGACGTGGCCGGTGAATCAAATTTGTATGTTTTAACAACGCCAACATTTGTATTGCTTTTTCACTTCATCCAATGCCTTCCGCTCGCTTTGCTCGTTCCGAGGCGCAACCCAACAAAACTAACCCAAACTAACCCAAGGCATGTCCAAAATCAAGAAAAACAGACGTTTTACAAACATAACTTTAAAAAAGACACGTCTTGCCATTGAAGTCGAACCCGAGCCGCCGTATTAGTAACACAGCATGTAACCACTGAGCCACGAGGCCCACTGAAAGCAACCATTCTATTTCATAATCTCAGACAAATTATCAATCGTAAAAGACGTAACAGTACTTAACAACTGTAAAACAAACAGCGACCATCGAATGGTACGATGCAAAGTAGAAATGCAACTTGACAGAGAAAGATTTAAATTGATAAAGAAGAAGCCGAAACAATCATGGACAACACCACGAGATGTCCAGAGTTTTGAAACCCATGTTACCAACAGACTACAGAACAGTGATTACTCAAAGACAAATATTAACAGCCTAAACAGCGCTATAGTCGAGACTCTACAAGAAAGCCAGCGGACAGTTCACACCAATACTAAAGGAGAAGATAGAATCAGCAAAACCACAAAAAAAACTAATATTCGAACGCAACCAGATGAGAAGCAATAGTTAAAAGCGAAAAACAAGAAAATATCCAAAGCAACCAGAAGGAAAATCAGAACCTATCGCAGTAAGAAAATCAAAGAAACAATAGAAAATAATAAAAGCATGAAAGTACTGCATACCCGTCTTACCGAAGGCAAAACTGAAATAACCAAACTAAAAAACAAGTAGGGTAATATCACTTCAAACCGAGAGGAAATTCTGGGCATTGTTGAAAACTTCTATTACGAATTATACAAAATCCGGCAACAAGAACCTCCGAATCTCATTACACTAACACAGGAGAGAGGTGTCGTAAACCAGGGATCCGAAGAAATGTCAGAAATCACCATCGAGGAAATTAAAGGAGCCTTGTCAAAAATGAAAAACAACAGAGCACCTGGAGGGGATGAAGGGGTTGCAAAAGAAATTACAAACCCTCGTTAACCTTTGCCTGCAGGAGAGCACTATTCCAAAAAAGTGGCATGAAGCGTCAACCATCTTGCTCCATAAGAAGGGAGATAAAGCAAACCTGGAAAATTACCGCCCTATAACTCTCCTTAGCCATCTATACAAAATGTCCACCAGAATCCTAACATCAATACTAGAGAACAAATTTGAGCACTACCAACCAAAAGAACAAGACGGTTTCCGATCGGGATTTGGAACTAATGACCACCTCCAGAGTATTAAGTCCCTCATCTTGAATACAATAGGCCATGGAAGTCTATAAACACTCCTCCTGTTTATAGGCTTCCATAAGGCATTTGATACGATCGAATTGGAGGCAATAATGGAAGCCCTGAGAGAATGTCGAGTGGACTATAGATATATCAAACCACACTTGAAATGGTTGAGAAATATATATACCTGGGCCATGAATTACGATTATCAAAGGACAACCAGACATGTGAATTACATAGAAGAATTAAAACATGTCTTCAAAAGCGATCTTCAACCAGTGTGTCCTGCCGGGACTCACATATGGAGCGAAGACCTTAACCCTAACGATGTCATCAGCATCGAAGCATAGAGTGGCACAACGAAAAATGAAAAGATCAATGCTCGGTCTAAGTTCAAGAGACCACGTTACGAACCAGAGCCTGCGACAGAGGACCGGGGTGACAGACATTATCGAGAAAATAGCGACATCCAAATGGAACTGGGCCGATCACGTGGCCAGAATGGGGGACGACAAGTGGATGAAAAGTTTGCTGGAGTGGGGACCGAGCGCTGATAGGCGGAACAGGGGAAGATCAGCTACACGTTGGACCGAGGATCTAAAGAGAATTGAAACCAATTGGATTCACGCGGGTCAAGACAGACAACAACTCCCTCTCATGAGGACATAGGTCCAGCAGTGGACGTCAAGGGTTGATGATGATGATTGATGATTAGATTGCGTGTTTTATTTCCTTCTGCGTTGTATTGATATAAATATTTTTGGAACTATTTAGGTGTAAGCATACCTTACAGATGCTAATTTAACTCAGTATACCTCTGGTAGAGATACTATTTACTAGCGTGGTTCGATTAATGCCCATAGTATTTTGTTCATATTATATTTCCTTATTCTTCCAATTTAATATATATCGTGGTAAATGATAAATTTTGTCGTTCTGACTGATTAACTATCTGGTTATAATAATTTTATGTAATGGTATTTCATAAGCTGATTCGTTAAGATTTATTTATGTACAACTGCTGACACGTATGCCATGGTAGACGCGCACAAGGTTTAGTTGCTCATAACTCTTAATTACTATTATGATGTGACGATAGATACCTTATGCATATTGCGTTTATCATGAATTTGTTGAAATTGATTTTGGATCTTTCGTAAAGCTTTGCTTAAGTCGCAAAAAGCTTCTAAGACCAAATTGCCTTCTGTTAAAAGTTCATTAGTTTCAAAAAATTAAGTGATTCGACTTTTAAGAGCTTTTTCAAAAATCTGATAGGATTGGTATAATAGATAGTTGCCGGTAATTTGAAACATAATTCTTACAACCTTTTTTAGAAATAGGTATAACTTTAGATATTTTCAAAACAGTAAGAAAAACAGATTCTTTTATACATATATTTAACATAGCATAGCTTACCGAGGCTAATTTAAATCAGTATACCTCTGGTAGAGATACTATTTACTAGTGTGGTTCGATTAATGCTCAGTATTTTTTTCATATTACATTTCCAAATTCTTCCAATTTAATATATATCGTGGTAAATGATAAACATTGTCGTTCTGACTGATTAACTATCTGGTTATAATAATTTTACGTAATGGTATTTCATAAGCTGATTCGCTAAGATTGATTTATGTACAACTGCGGACACGTCTCCTATGGTAGACGCGCACAAGGTTTAGTAGCAATAGGTATTATACTGATCTCTTAATTACTACAATTATGTGACGATAGATACGGTATGCATATCCTACCGCAGAAACTATTTATTGTATATTTAACAGCTTTACCAATGGGCAAATTATAAGCATTATAAGATTCTTTACACAAATAGTGCACTATATAAAAATCGGCCTTTCCCATTGGTCGATCCGCATGGCCCTCCGCTCGCTCCGCTCGCTACGGGGGCTCAAGAAAAGGAAACTAACCAGGTACTAACCCAATCTAACCCAAGACATACCCAAAATCAAGAAAAAAAGCTGTTTAGAAACATAATCTTTGAAAAAATAATAAAAAAAAAGCAACGGGGTTCGAACCCGCGTTTTCCAAGTCACACCCAACGATCTAAACCTCTACACCACGAGAGCTCTTGATAGAAATCGATTGCATCCCGCAGACATATCGTAATACGAGATGGATCGATCAATAGGAGAGGTCGATTTTTACATAGTGCACTATTTGTGTAAAGGATCTTTAAATGAAAATTATAATGATTGTAATTAATTGTGCAAATAATAAACCTACTTTTTATGTTTTAAAGATTTAATATCACGCACTTCAATTATTGTATTAGGCAAATTCGACCGAGTAACAAAGTTCTCAATAAAGTTTTCAGAGCAAGTATGAGAAGTCATTTATTTATGACCAGAAGCTACATTTGAAAAAAATATATTAGGCATTAAAAATAAAGTTTTTTGTTTGTTTCTTCAGATGTTACTATTTGATTTAACAACATTCCAAATGGCTTAGGTTTAAAGCTTTGAAGATAAGTATTATATGCCTCTCGTTTGGCTTCTTTAAATCTTCTTAATATTCTCGTTTTGGTTTATTGCGGTGGCACTATAGGGGTGTGAGTTCGAATTCTGAAAATTCAATTATCTAAGTATGGGCGCCAGATCTAAAGTAGACCGAAAGATAAGAAAATATAAGCTAAATTGTCAGATTACATTATCCATAGTAAGAGACCAATGTGAGGAAAGTAAACGCAAGAAATAAAAGATATGCTTTCCCTCACAAATTTTAATAATAATCTTTGACTCTACTCAGTATCTTTTACAAAATTTACATCTGAATTCCAACTACCAATTACATTCTGTATAGGTAAGATAGAATAAGCAATCTTAACAAGAACTGATCCTAGATTACAATATAATAAGATAATTAATGTATATGAAAATTTCCATACGGCCCTAATTAAAATTAATGGTCCTTATAAGCAAATAGCTCATAATTTACAATCAGCCCAATAATAAGTCAAGAATATTTCATTACATAATCCCAAATTAATTCTAATCAATTAACAATCTGTATAGGTAAGATAAAAATAAGCCATACTTAACAAAAACTTCGATTACCTATGATATTTAGAAAATCTATCAAAATCGGGAGATAATTGTAACATCTATCAGACGTCTCTGAGAGAAATTCAATTTATATTAAATTTAAGGCTTACCCTTGAGAACTTTATATTATCAATTTAAATTCCAAGTCTAGGTACCTTTGGAAATAAATTAGACATAGCCAAATAATATCATTACTTGTTGTGTAGTAACTAGAGAAAAGATAATTAAGAAATAATAGTTTACAAAAATTTACAAATGGAAAGTTCCAAGATTAATACAGAGTATGTACAGAGTAAGTAATCACTATAATACAGATTACTCACTAAAGATAATTATTTTGATTCATCAGATCAAAATCCAAGTTACGAAGCTTAAAGTTAAAGATATAAAATCTCGTTTTGAGATTACGGTATGATAGCTGTACAATAGGATAAATGTACAAGATTAATCAATGATACAGTAAAGATAAGGTAAAGTTATGAGATAGGTAATGATACTTAATGTCAAATTGAGAAATGTTGGTTTTTCTGTTTTGAAAGAAATAAATGAGTTGTGCAAACATTTCTAAAAAAAATCACTTATTTTTTTGGGATTCCAGACGAGAATGCTCAGGGCTCCAAACGCTTCTTCAGGGTGGTTTCATAACCACGGAGTCATCCCGACCATTTAATCTCTACTTCCTAATCAACAATTACATTGCTACCCACCAGGCTACGATTTTAGGAATGGAAGTGCGTCCTGGAATCTCCCGATCCTCTCCTACAGTCTCCTCATTTGCTCATATGAATTGAAATTAAGTACTATCACTCGAACCACTTCAAATTCAGGATTTCATTAAAGTTGGAGTTTCAATTAGAGTAAAGTTAGGTAGAGTTAAGAGTAAATTTCAAAGTAGAATTAAGAGCATGACATAAAATAAAACTAACATCAGACGTATCAAAATGGCGTCCTCGTGCTGCTAGAAAAAACTCGCCATCACTCAAATAATTACCTGTTGGTCGGCTCTCCTTCAGTGTCGGCTAATCCATACTAAAATGCCATGGAGGCAAACATTATTATAATCCAGCCTAGCTGTCATCAATTTCCAGGGAAATTAAAAAAAAAACATTTTGACGCCTCCGTCACCGCCTATTCACCGTTTAGGCCTGAAGATCTATTTGAAAAGGGACTCCTGCTTCAGCAACCATCGGTTTTATTGGCCCAGACTCACAAAAACTGATTTCCGCAGGATGACACGAGATCAACCTAAAATACCTGAGTCGACACGAGGTCAATTGAAATACCGCCAATTAAGTAAACATGATCTCACTTTCTAATTAGAATATTCCGCAAAAAAAACTCGATCAAACCGCCTTCATGAGACATTCAGAAACCTAGTTATGTCACAAATTAAAGAAAAGCTGTAAAAATCATAGATGCACATTAAGTTCAAGATACCGGCAACCATATATACTTGTATGCCTGTAGTCCAGTAGCATAAACGAATCAATTACATTAAAAAGAATTTCAATGGTGTGCTAGATTATATTGAAGTTTGCGAATGTAAGAAAATAAATTAATTGTTTTCGTATATTTAACCGCGAATTGTTGCAGAAAATTCAAAATTACTGACATTGGAACGAGCATATCCAAATGAACAATATATATAGAACAGTTTCTTTGTTTGCCTAGGTCAACAACGAAATTGACTAGCTCCCTTTTCTCTTTAAACTAATTGCTAAACCACGCAATCTTAACACCTCTTCTAGCCTCTATTTCGGAAAAAGCAAGCTCTAAGTTGCTGTGCAAAAACATATCCAATTTATCTTCCGTTGTTAAAGAATCTGAGTACACAAAGTCCTAGTTGTCACTCCGTCAAGGAAAACGGTATTAATCGTTTTCAATTTAATATATCTTTGTTTCCGTCAATGTTGTGTAAACAACAATATGTCAAATAAAGAAAGAACATGGTTCTACCCTCTCAAATGCATCTGCGTACGCGCATTGCTTTATTCTCCCTGCCGCGCCGCGCCAATAGGAAAAATTAGATTTCAGTGCAGCGTTGCCAGAGTTGGTACAATTGTACAGATCTGGTACAATCTGTACATCTGTACATTTTTGAAATATCTGGTACATTTTACTTATTGCGGTATCTGCTAAATATTTCATGGTCGAGATCAAGAAAACAACACTAAAACTTAAACAATGTCACACCACCCGGCATTTTAAATATAGTCATAGAAAAAGTATAGTACACTACTTGAATGGTAATTTTCTTATTACGAACTCGTGCGATTACAGTCCTACAGTAGTTTGTAATAAACTAAAATTGAGGAAACTTCCATAAATAGTTTTAAAAATGAGTTTTTGTTACAATCGAATTGAACCAAAATCTCTGAAGATTTTAAATAAAAGTAAAATACATCGTCCACGACGAATCACTCTTAGCTCAGATGTCAAATCGAATAAAATAATATCAGTAGAGATGACCAGAAGTTCCTGGAATCCTTGAGTCTAATATTGAGGGTATGATGTTTTCAAGAAGGATACCTACAAACCATATGGATCACCGACATTTAGAAATTCCGATGAAATTCGCATACCCGTACACTTCCAAGAGCTAATTTTGGATATATCAGAAAGTTATATTTACATTTAAGGTAAATTTAGATCAAGTGATGCCACAAAACCGTGTTACATATCTAATAATGCCCTCGCTTTCCTGTTGGATGAAATTCGCTATGAAATGGGCGGAGAACAAGTGACTGGTTCGCAAGTCAGGAGTAACAACAACATTAAAAACAATGGCATCCTTGGATCTAAACAAATGAAAACATTGTATGCTTGCGGCTGGGGCTATCGACCAAAGAACAATTCATTTTAGACGCCACTAGCCATGTTTTTTCTGGAAAATTACCACTAAAATATTTTATGGGTTTTGCCGAAGCTACTTGCCATTCTCGTTAGTTAGTTTTACGTGTGAAAGGATGAATGCGTGTAAGTAGTTAGAAATTATTTAATGCAAATTAAATCTTGCATTATTAAAGTACGTAATACTTAAAATACATGTTTCAACTCACACCCTATGAACATAACCCCACCAGTGGGTTAAATATAAAGGTAATTACCACCCTCTCCTTTGTGGTGATAAACGATTTAAGATTTTTGATCAATAAATTACTTGTACCGATACGACAAGTTACTTTACCTAATATACTCTTTACCACTTAGTTACTTACTTACCGTTGGTATTTATTCGACAATGTTCGGCGGAGACACTTTGCGTCGTAAGAACTCCATAAATATTAAACACATTTTGCGCATCTTTAACCGCTTCCACCGGCAGAAACTGGATACTATCGGAATATTTTAGTTCGGGACTAGGTTCTAAATTATCACAGGCTTCAATTTTATTGATAACGGGCCTTATGAAGCTCAAAACTTCTACGTCCGATCCCTCGTTCAAAAGATCGTCAAGGAAATAAGCTATATCTCTCGCGTCTCGGATCTTTTTCTGCAATCTCAGTTTCTCCTGTACGATCTGTTGCAGTTTTTCGTCCCTCATTTGTCTGATTTGCTCTAGAAGGTTGCTTTTGTGTTCCTCGATCGATTTTATGTATTCTTCGATGAACTTTTCAACTTCGGACTGAATCTAAAAAGACTTAAAATTACTACATGCTAAGTCAATGTCACTAAAGATAATTTGCGTTTGAACCATTTATACTGAGGTAGAATTCATATAAAAGGATCAATTTATAACCTCGGCTGTTGTATGAAGAGCAATATGGGGACTTTTGGTAAGAGCCCTCAGTGATATCCCGTCCTAAAATACTATAGTGTTTTGAAAAGTTAATGGATACCTCCTATCCCTACTATACTGATATGAGATTAGAGGGAAAAGGAGGAAGATAAGAATACCAGAAATACTTAGAAGCTACATAAGGTGTAATAAAATTCGGACCAACCTACCTTGGAACAATCAGCATCTATTCGTTTAGACGTCACATTCAGGA
>JAEQML010080269.1:0-11654 GCA_016904865.1 Pissodes strobi | reverse complement strand
TTACATATTGAAAATAAAGGTAAAAAATTAAATCTGTTAGAAATTATGGAAATCAATAAATATAAAAAATTGAATATATTACTTAACGAACAAACTGATTTTGGGTTTTCTCCGTTATTAAACCTTTCCTAGAAATTGTTAATTTGTTCCTTTGCTATTCATAAGGCGCCTGGGTCAAGATTATTTTTTGTAATTTACCTGCAACAGCTGAACTATATAATTTTAGTATATTTTTAGTGTAACTATTCACATTTGAAAAAGACGTTACCGTCGAAACACGTGTCATGTTTAAATAAAGTTAGTGGAAATCTTTAAGTGGTTTACTTATTTAAGTGGTTCTTACTACAATTGAATAAAGCTCTCGATGTAAAAAGGTTTCAAAAGTTGAATATGAAACTCAGGAGAAAAAAAACGTAACTCATATATCCTGCATTCCATAAACCTATGCTCGCAAAAAAATCTTTGGAGCAAAATAGATATTACAGGAAGATCCCCAAATTCCAAATAAAATACACCGTTAAACATTTTTTTTTATTAATAACATATTAGAATACTTGCTTAGTGTAGATATTAACAAAACAGTGATTCACAGAAACTACATTAAAATAGTGATCTAGAGAATATATTGAACTAAAAGTTTTTTGTCAATGGTCCTATAAAAATAAAAGTTTGCCTAATTTGCGACAAAGTGACGTCTAATTTGAGATGCTATTAAAAACAACCTTTTCCTTCGCAGAAAGAACAAATAAAATTACGATTTTTAATTTCCCCGCAGTCTTCATGGGCCCCTCTGACGCAGAAGGTAAATAAATTCATTTTGCCCATTGCTCAATATGCCTGTCCTCGGCAAACCTGCCCGAACAAAAAAGGCATTCAGCATGACTTCCTCTTGATTCGTCTCAAGGGGAATCAGCCAATGTAAAATTATTGTTGTCGCTTGCTGAGCTTGAACTAGAGGAAGACAGTTCTTTTTTCTTTTTTGTTGCAACCCTGATGTGAACGAAATATGTTCGTAAAACTGAAGTGGGTTTCTTTACCATTTTCTTTGACTGCTTTAGTGCTTTGCTTTTGGTTCTAACTCTCCACTGATAATTTTCTTAGGTATTTTTTTACCTGCTTTTTATCTAAACTTTTTTGCAACTCGTCTTTGTAAGGAGTGAGGGTGATAATGGATGCTTAACCAGGCCTAACATTTGGCTTAGTTTCTTTGATTTTGTATACAGGCAGAGGACAGAGAGAGAAAAATAGTCTCTTTGAAGCTGAATTGCTGAGTTTGGACTTGGTGTTCGTTCATTTCAGTCCTGCGTTCGGAAAGGCAGTTCTTCATTTTGATTTTGGTGCTCCAGAGGAGCGTCTTGATGATTTAACTCATCCGGGAGGTGTCCTTCTTGAATAACTGTTTTGTTTTCCATCACATTATACAAGCCAAAATCATGATCTCTAAAGATGTTTCTGTTCAAATGCACTAGTCCCGTTTTTCTAAAACCGTTGCACGATGTTTCCATAGTGGCAGCTCTATCGTAGGTTTTGCAAAAAAAACACTAGTAATTGCGCATAGAAATATATTACTTAATTGGTTCTCTCTTAGCAAATTTTCTATCTCTTGGGCATAATAGGTTTTTAAAGGCGACATAAACGAAATATCTTAAGGCTGCATTTTATAGACAAATTATTGTAATATGATTTTCGCCAAATCGATGAGTGCGACGTTTCTTGTGTGGGAGTAGTGTGTATCTAACACAAGTAAACCTATATCGCCAGCTATGGGTTTTGTAAACTTAATGAAACGTCTTAACAACCTTGTGAAAATATCAGATTGAACCCAACCTGAAATGTGACACAGCCACTGCCCCAGTTGGAGCACTAAGCATTACTCCGCCTTCATATTTTTGAGGAGGACAATGAATAATGGCGGTACATAAACTCCTGCATTATTTATAAAAGTTACTACTGTTATTAATTTACTTTTTTCTGCGTAGGGGAACGAGAAAACTTGCTTTTTTCCTTCAGTGATAAAACCTTGCTATACTTATGCTGGACTATAGTAATACCCGTTTCCTCAATATTGAAGATCCTCTGGAACTGTTCTTGAAGCTTGTTATATTCTGCCTCATAGAGATCAAAAAACGCTGAGACCTTTTCGAAAGTGAGATATTTAATACGAGCCGCTGACATGCGTTGGGGCGCTCTTATCGAGAGTTGTGAGTGTCTCTTCAAAAATAACTTTAATAATTTTTTCCCAGCTGATTTATTAACTCCATTAAATGGATGCGGGATCTTATTTCTAAATGCAAGCTAGAATGCCATTCGCTTAATATCGACTGACCTCAGATCATAAAAGCGTTGTTCCATGTCTATTGCATATTGGCCTAGTTCATTTTCTAGTTCTGCAGAAAAAAATAGTTTCGGACTTATCGATAGTTTGACAAGTTCTTCTGGACTCTTATCTGGCTTTGAATATCTTTGCACGGTGCCCTTAGATACATCAAAAACTTTTTACAAATTATTAAATCCTTAAGTGGACTTATTAACGAAAACACATAGAATAGAAATATTTTTGATTTTGGGCTATGGCAATGGAAGGCTTGTAATATTTTCAATAATAAGTATTCCAACACAAATCCAATAGTACGGTCCACAGTAAGTAAAATGTTAGGGAAAAACAACGCAACGGGCCATTTAAAAGACGTTTCAAGATATGGGCGTCCAAAAACTGCGATAAAGCTTTAAACATTTGGCTTAGAACAAAGGAAAATTCACATCTCTCTGCCCTAGTTATTGGTCTGCACACATCGCACATGTCGGTAGATATAAATTTTACTATGTATGTTTGTATATCTTAGGCTATTTCGAAACATTATTTTCAAACATAACCACTCAAACGACAATTATTACATGCATGAACTCTTAAGGGTTGCCAAAGATTTGACATTATTTAATTCGAGTTAGAGTTTTCTTCTACCAAGAGAAAATCCTCATTCGGGATTCGGGAACAGCACACGCATGATGGAACTTACTGTCACAGGCCGTTTTAACTAGCGTATATCGATGCGTAAATAACCCTAGAGTTCGTCACCTATCATATGGCTCCGAGCGCCTTCGTGGTTAATAGCGGAAAACCCTCGTAGATATTCCGGCTGACCTCGCTTCGACGGGCTCTAGATCGAGAAATTAAAACAAAATTCGTGATGCTAAACAATTCGATTTCGAACCAATTGAATTTAGCGCATACTGTTATCGATTGGTTGATGGATTAAGCATCGCGCGCAGTTATTTAATTGCCTCTGAATAATTAGGAAATTCTATTAATTTGAGTGGCTTAATGACAACGTCCTTTTGGCTACTATGAGGAGTTTTTTTGGTAGATTCCTATACATCGAAATACCAGGTTTTCATCGTTTAATTCTCTTGGATGAATTATTGAGAGGAACATGTGATTGGTCATGTCCTGCATTCATTGGTTGAGCCGGTTTTATTCGAGGTGGGAATTCTCGCGTGGCTGGCTGCTTTTCGGGTTTCCGATCGCTTGGCATCACGGTTTACGTCGATTTTGTGAGTCAAGCAGTCACTTTGGACACCGGTTGGAATCAATTTTGATTTTACCTATTGATTGGGTTTTTCGAACCGGGTCATTTTAACAGTTTCAGTCTTTAGTTGTGCCTTATCTTTTCTTAAGTGTTGGTGTCAGAAACTGCCCTTTGTGGGATTTGAATGCTGCGTTAGCAAGGTGAGTTGAGTTTTTTGTGCATTTTTTGTCTTTCTGTGAACGCCATCATTTCAACATGTGATGCACGTGGGTGGATTTTTGATTCCCTTTTTAAGCTCTCATAGAGGCCCACTTGCCCAACTGTAAGCTATCTAGCGATAAGCAACTGGCTACCCCTACACAGGTAAATTATTATTTTTTAAAATTTCTGATTTCTCTTTTTCCTTGATGGTTGATTTTGATTATCGAGTTATAATGCTCGTCAATTAAGAGTTACGTGTGGAACCTTGAATATGTGTTGTTTACTCCTCCCGTTGGATCTATCGCTACCGTTGGTCTATTCCACCGTCGAATCCATTGCTACCGTCAGGTTCAATGCTATCGACTACCTGTATAGTCTTGCAGTCCTTCGCCTGTTAAGGAAGGCTCCTTTCTACCGTGAGCAGTTCTTTTCCGGAAGCTACCTGAGGAGTTACTCATCGGCCAAGTGAGCAATTTCTATTTTATTTTTTTCCCTATCCATATATTTTGCGGCAAATGCGTGTAATTAACTTACGATCTCTAATTATTATTATTTTGGTTTAATTTTCGAACAAAGATTAACTTTTTTAACTTTTTCTTCTTAATTAAGGTAACATTTAGTTATTCTTATTTTCTCTTAAATGAACTTTGAGGTTTCGGGCCAATCTTGTCTAGCCTAAGATGCTTGATTTTATTTAATCAAATTCTAAAATTCAGGTAGATTCGTTTGATCTAGAACAAATCAGATTTTGGGTCAATTTTTTTTTGACCTTTTAATTGACTGACGCAATAACGTTGTAGGTCGAACTAGTTTTATTATTATTCTCAATTTTCACAGTTTCTGGCTTACGTTAGATAATCGTAGATCAGATAACTACTAGTGTTGATACGGCCTACTAAACTTTACGTTAGAGTTAATTTTTATTGTGGCCTTTGTTGCTTTTTTTTATTCAAACAAACGGTTTTTTCTTGTCCTACCGGCAACTTAACCGGGGGGTTACTTACGCGTAAATTGACATACGTTAAGGTCTGTAATTGATTGGTGGCTATAATACCGCTAGGTTTAACTAGTTTTTTTATATATTGTTTTTGCGGCAGTTTTCAACGTAGCTAAACTGAACCGAGTAACTATAGTTAGTTAGTAATACGGCGTTGTAACGGATCATGATTCGACGACCGTGAGTTAGTTTTTGATTAAGTAAATATTCGAGTTACTTGAATTTTCCTACAATATTGACGCTATTTGCATTCATTATAATTGCATAAAGCGTTCGTCGTAAATTACGATTGAATAGTTCGGCGTTTGCTAAAATAAAGCGTGTAATTTATCTCTTCAAGTAATCGAGTAAGGCCTACCTTTTCTCATTAAAAATACAGTGTTGCCAAAAAAATTGATCTGCTGAAATGTTCTCGTCCTTTGATCTTTATTTTTCTTATGACCAGCTGTGATACTTCATTAGTAGTAATAAAACCGATCCTTTGTTTGTTTATTTACCTGTTTTATTTAATTAAATCTTGATTACAAATCCAAAGGAAAGGCCCGCTTCAGTAAGTATCTGTTTTATTTATTATTTGCGCTCAATAGTTGACACTTTCTTGATTTACTTTTGATTAATACTCGAGTATTTGTTTATCGCTTACTTTAGTTATCTTTGATTAATTTTTGAGTATTTGTTTCTCGCCGACTTTAGTTTTTCGGTTAATTTGTGTACTTGCTTACTACCGACTTGGATTTTCGATTCATTTTTAGTAGTTATTTTCCATTATTAATACTGATAAATTGCCGGCTTATCTTATACCTGATCTAATTTTCTAACTTATTTTTGTTGTTATATTGATCGGTTTTATTGATAGAAATAAATAAAGAATTTGTTTTGTATTCATTTATTTTGTCGCGAAGCTTAAGCTAAAGCGAATTCCATATTTCATTTTGGGGTATTTCTCGCTTGTGCTGTCTACAAGCCCGTGGCGCCTTATATAAATCAACCCACCCTACTCTCTGACATTTGAGCTAGTGCCTAATTTATACGCTCGGCGACAACTCATTTTAGCCTACGCATTGACATACTTTAATTCATTCAATATCTAATTTTTTTTTTTAATTTCCAAATTTAAAATTTCTTCTTTCAATTTGGTATTCTTCACTCACAGTTCCTTCTAAGCTGGAGTGAAGGTTTTGCGCTCATTAGAAGGACAAAAAGAGCGTAATACTACTTTTAGTTCTAAAAGGTTTTCAGGGTATTCGACGTACAACTATCTAGATAATATTAAAATTACATAAAATTTACCCTTCTAAACTCAGTTAGTCCAGAAACTAAACAAAGACCATAATGATCGACGTTAAGAATTTTCTGAGATCATTAGTGAACGAACTATAGTCAAAAGCGGTCTTATACTGCGGGTCCAAAGGTCACATTTTTCATTAAATGTCATTCCTTTGACCAATTTTACACGCAAAATCTGCCACGAATATTTGTTTTTCTGAAGAGTGTTCTATCTTTCTAAATGACGAAGTTAACACTGTAACTGCCCTTATTAGTCTCCAAACAATTCAAGACTTTGTCGTGTAGCTCACACCCAACTACTTGCATAATAACTCATTTGGTGAGGAATTTTTGGAGATCATATTGTTCATTCTTTTTACCTAAGAATCTAAATGGAGAAATCTATTTAGACTTATTAGAAAATGCCATCTTACTCAGATTAAACATATATAAGTGGGCAAGATAACCTCCACCGTGCCAAACACATCACTTTTTAACATACACCTGTTGGGCAGGTTTTAGATGAATTATTTCTAGAGCGATGGATTGGGATGAGAGGACCTAATGGATGGCCTGCAAGTTCCTTATGTTTGTCTCCCCTTGACTTTTCTTATGAGGCCATTTAAAGGCGGAAATTTATGCCACACAAACCTGAATCACTTGAAGATTTGAGGCAATGTATTGTACCCGAATGTGATCTTGTAACTCTAGAATGCTCAATAAGGCTAGAGAGCAATTTGAACAATGTCTCGTCTGCCGTATAAAGGCCAGTGATGGGCATTTTCAGCGTCTAATAAATTAAAATAGTTGGTAAGTGAATCCGATAACCGATAATCTTACTTTTAAACCTTAAGTTCTCAAGAACCGCTCATACTGAATTCCCATTAAAATGATGTATACTAAGATACTCTTTCCATTTAAGATTGGGTGCAAGTCAACCCTGCTTAGAGGCTGAATTTGGGACCGAAAAAATATGACCCCTTTGAAATTAAAGTTGACGGGTCCCAGCGTGGAAACTTTTCGGTGGGGAACCCTGTATTTCTCGCAAAACACGTACTCTCACATTAACCGATGGAGAGTAACTGAGGTTTCGAACGACGAGCTTCATAATATCACAATAAATAAATAGAATGGCGTTTCATGCCGTCCTCAAAATAAGAAAGGACGGCATCAAGACAAGTATGAAATCCAAATTTGACAAAATTAATAAAAACACAAAGAATACAAAGCAAAACACCCATTATACGCATACAAAATAAAACATCCATTGACTACGGTTAATTATCTGTCATAAATTCGTCCACGTAGTAAGGCCTTCTCAACCAGAAGTCTTTTAACATCCCTTGTTATTATGTATATGATATTCTCTGTGGAAGTTTATTAAACAATTTTTAAAACAGTTAATTTTGGATGAGACTAGATTCTTCTTCTTCTGAAAAGGGCAGGCCAATAGTGCCTGTGCTTCTTGTACCATGGCAGGAAGACGTGTCAATATCCGTTGCATGTTTCTAAACATTAAACATACAGCCTCCAATATAAAAATACCCTACTCAGCATATAAAAATGCTGAGTAGGGTGAGAATCTTTTGAGTAAGAAACAGACCCCAACATAAATATATGGGTGCGGCCGATAAAGGTATCTTAAGGCTATATTTTGCAAAATAATTAGTTAAAAGTTAAAAAGACACTGAGAACACGATCTCCAAAAGCTTATCCCATATCGAAGATGACTTTAAATAAGTACACAATAAGCACTTCTAGATACCTCTGTATTCAACTCGCTAGATAATATTCGTATTGCATAACATCCAGACGCAAGTCTTGCAGAGATGTTGGAAATATGCGTAGTAAATTTTGGGCCGCCATCAATATAATCCCCCAGAAACCTCACAATATCCGCACAACCCACACTCATGTCATCAATTGAAACACGACATCATCACACTTAAAGCTAACGACATTGGTTTTTGAAGCATTTAAAACAAAAAGTTGGAATCACACCACCTTCCAATATTTGCAAGGCAAGATCACCATTAATAATTTCTACCAGTGACTCGATATACTGAGGGTGTCAAATAATAGTCCTGTCATCCGCGAAAATTGTAAAATGTCGATGAAGAGGAGATCATTGATTGTATTGAAAACAACAGTGGGCCAATAATAGTCCTGTCATCCGCGAAAATTGTAAAATGTCGATGAAGAGGAGATCATTGATTGTATTGAAAACAACAGTGGGCCCAAAACCCATCCTTGGGGAACTCCCGCTTTCGTCACCGTAGGCGTTGACACCCGATCTGCTGACACTACCATCTGATAGCATCGACAAGAACCAGTCCAAAGCAACACCCGTAAAACCATAAACTTTAAGCTTATGCAGCAGTGTTCTGTGACTCACGCAATCGAACACTCTTTACAAATTACAGGATACTGATGCAGCCGCTTCACCCTTGTACTAATTATGACTCCCATTTACATGGGTATTCCGGCTTAATATTTATTTGATCCAGTTAAACCCCAAGAAATCATCCAGAAATCGGGTAGTTTGCTAAATTAACAAATATGTTCACAGATATAAGCATGCTCTCTATCTCACAGTGAAGTTATTGTCATGAAGCCACTCAGACAGTCTCAACCATGCGACTCTTATATTCCCATCTCCCATCAATTTTGATGCATTATTTTTTCGCCAACAGCACTATATCATCTATGAAAAATATAAGGCACATACTAGCAAGGTATTTGTATAAACGATAAGCAAATTGAATTGTTATTTTAATCTACTTGCTGAAAGCGGTTAATAAATTAAAAACATTCGAAAAAATCAAAATAAATGTATTTTTAGCCATCACCGTTTCGCATTATGTTGGCGTTATGCTCAATTCGTTTTTGTTAAATTCGTAATTCTTGCATAAGTATCACAAAGTTACAAATAAATAAGCAAACAAATAGTCCATGCAATCTATATAATTAGATACATATAAAGTATGTTTCTACCTGTAACATCTCCCAAGTTGGAGCCAAAGGAAGAGGTGGAGGCAGAGTTGGACTTAACTGAGCCAATGGTAACCCTGGGCTTGACATACTTAATCCACTACTTGACTCAGATGCTGATGATTCTAGTTGAGAAATTTTTGTACCCCAAACTAATTCCTGGAATTGATAGATATAACTGTTTTCGTAGCATATACTTGACAGATTAGTATAGCATCAACAAGAATATGTACAGGTTTAATTACAGTACTTTTCGCAATTGATTAGAAAAACCACGTAAGTTACATATATTAAATTTATCTAATTATTATTTATATAGCTAATGTTACAGAAAATTTAAAATTATTTAAAAAAGTATTAAGGCATCATAATAACAAGGTATATATAGAGAGGCGAGTATTTGGAAGAAGAGTAGCAATTAATGTATATCTTGTGGTGGTACTGCCTTTTTCAGCGGTGTCTGTCAAAGCTATATAATTAAAAGACTCGTTTTATTTTACGCAATTCTTAAGAATGACAACATACAGACTAACACTCAGAGCAAAAAGTCTTCCATTGATATATCACATATTGCATATTATTATTATAAAAGTAGAAACTTCAACATACGTCTCATATGAAATGTTCGAGTATTTAGAATATCCACTAGAAGCGAATATATTTAAGGTAGTTCATATTTCTTTTCCTCCCTACATTTATTTAAATAGAAATCAATATTTTACCTGACACTTTTCAGCAGACATCAGTACATGCAACAGACCAGGTGGTGGTGGCAAATGCGGATGATGAAACAAAGGAGGTGGCACCGTACAACCATTATCCAAATGTACACCAGGTGGGCTTCCAACAGGAGGAGGGGGAGGTAACGTCAATACCTTCAATGGATGATGAGGAGGAACAAAGAAACTGGTAGGGGTAAATTGAAAAGGAGTTGCGGATGTAGGAGTAATCTTACTCGCCGATCCTTCTGGTAGAGGCAATTGAAGGGGATGTGCGGAGAGCGAGGTGGTGGTCTGATGATGCGAAGCATTAATGGTACCGGAGAGCTGCTGAAGCTTGGGCTTCCTGGGGCCTCGTTCATGTTGGACGGCTGAAAAGGATAAAATCACTGTTTTACGGATATTATGGGCTGTCAATACTTCTCATACTAAATTGAGCTCGAATATTTGGTAATTATTTGTACGTCTCCTTAGTAGACACTATTTTGACCTGCTTGATTTAAAGCGCTAGAACATACCAAATATCTAGAGCAGCTATATTACGAAAGCTATCAGACCGATAGGTCATCGTCGCGATATCAATATCTTACGATTTAGATAAATCGCTCGCTTATCAAGGAAGGTAATCCAATAAAAAAAAAGTGCAGACACTATATATCACTTTTACTTGCTGATAGTCCCGAGATATTTACCATGCCAATTTCCGCTTTAAATTTGATTAGATCCTTTTAAGAGAATACTGACTACTGACTTAGCAACATAAAAAGAAGTGTCTTCATTTCTCGGATTCATTCAAATGAACCTTTTAACATTTCCAAATATTCGTGTACGTATAATATCCGCGAAATTCTTTGGTACCATGGAACCTTGCGAATGTTCAACATGTAAAGATCAAGATACATTTTACCACGTACATTGTCTACCTATTATCTTCGCGCTATAGCCAAAAAAAGGATAATTTTTCATGTTTTTCCGGCCCTAAAGGCAGCGAAATTGCCTTGGGTTGAAGATTTATCAGGGTCTTTTCATCCCAAGCGTTACGCCACCGCTAGAAGTGAAATAGTCCGGAGGTTGCCGAGCCACAACACGTCATCATTAACCGGGGAGTCGAAAGGGTGGGACAGGGGCAAGGGGAGGGCCAGCTGGCGATTTCGCACGCTCTGGATTACCTAAGGATGCCTTGTATATGGATAAACAGGAGCTATTAATTTTATATCGCATGTTTGCGATGGGGATCTTCCGATTTCCTGATGCTACAATTTTCGTTAAATCCACGACAAGAAGCCCTAAGGATTTCGAAGTTAACGCTGGATCGGTGGTAGTTGTGCAATATAATTATTACAGTGTGTCATAAATATTAAAAGCAACGATTCGAAAATATTCGAATTTAGCCACATATTTAGGTATTTGATAAAAGATGTATATAATGTACCTTACCTGCTTTAGAATTTGGAATATTTACATACAAAAAGTATTGAATTGGTTTCAAATATTGGGAATTATACAAAACACATCGAATATTTTAATATCTTAGTCTAATTTCAATTTAACGGTCCAGACCAGGTTGGGTTGATTTAATGAATTTTTTGGCTACTTTATTATCGTTTCTTTTCCCAGAAATATTATTATATGTATATTTCTACGGGACACGCTGTGCCCTGTGCTTTTTATATAGGTCCTTATTTTTAAAAAGCAGATCTGTGGAATCGTAATAGGTTTTCACCTTACGAACGGTTCCCATACTACAATCAGGGAAAATCACATTTCTGTCGAAGCATCGAGAGCGAATTGTTACTGAAAGAACTGCGACATCTTTGTGAATGTCAGTTACCTTTGAACAAACCCCTTTATCAGCAAGCTGTCCCAAACTAATCCACGGAACCAGACAAGCCTATACCAAAGTTCAATCAAGAATTTTTCAGAATCAAAAGTCACATTTCTTGATCAAAAATT
>MU196927.1:1304-11655 GCA_016904865.1 Pissodes strobi | reverse complement strand
GGGATTTTTCCTTAATATGGCAAGTATCAATTTCAAAAAATTAAAAGTTTTTGTAATTGCCTATTAGTAGCTTAAATGTGACGCACCTTTGTGAAATAATTTGTTTAGCAAACAAAATGTAAAGACCTGAAATGAATAACACAATTTATTATGTTTAATTCAAAATAGGTAATTAAATACAACAGTCATAACAAATTAAAATTACTAGCCGGGAAAATATTCGTGACAACAATGACTCTTAAAACGCATTGAATAATTATGGCTAAATATTTCCAGAACTTAATTGTGTTTGTAGAAATTAAAATCTGGGTTGTATCAATGTGACACCGTACAAATCAAATTTGTTAAGTCAACCAATATTTGGGAATGGCACGTCTAAATGATACTGCAATGACTAGATGATACTAATAAATCTAACAACCGTCACCTAGTCATTACGTCGATTGCTTCTTTCATACTCAAAACCCCTCATTTCTGCCTAAATACGGGAAAAGAATTTTCATCTTCTGAGTAAAAGTCTGCTCATTATTGTGCTTACTGCTAATGATCGAATGAAGGAAATGCCAGAACTATTATTAGCAACAAATTCGGGGTTTCAGAAATCATCAGTGACATCATATTATTTCCGACATGGAAGGATGGAATGATCTAAAATAATGTACCAAAATAAAAGTCGACCAATCCCAAAAGCTGTTACCAAATTGAATAGTAACGAAAAATTATTTTCATCATGTTGATAAGTAGATACTTGCCATGGAATTTGGTAAATACTATTTTTCTGATAAAAAATTATTTAGTATTTTGTCCCTCTGAGAATTAATTATCTATAATTCATTAGCAAGGTATTTAATTATTTTAAGAATCTTAAGAGAATTAGAGTTTGTTTATCATAAACGGAACGAAAGTATGTTCAATTAATTACTCGTTTCGTTTAAATCATATTAAAAATAGCTTGGCCTCTCCGCTAATTACGTAATTAACTACCTTAATTAATGCATTATTAGGTTTGTTTGATGTGGTGATGTGACCTATACCGGGTTACTTAAGAAAGAATTTTAAATCATACCATACGTTTTATCGCAAACATCTATGCCGTTGATGTCGCTTGATATTTAAAGAAATAAAATCAAAATCACTCACGTAAGTCGGCTAAGTCATCTTTGAGGCTTATAGAGACAAGTAAAGCAAATTTACAAATACAGGAATCAGCCGTAAAGAGGGGTAAATGTATATTATAAAAATAACTAAAAAGAAAACTGTACAAATATGTTATTTTCGTTAAACTTCCCTCAACCACCATTCTAAGGAAGATAAATGAACTTCAATGACATTTCTCCACTTAAAAGGATGCTAGCAGCCCTCAGCTCTAGGTCACGAAAGGAATAAAACTTTCCTCAAAAAATCTAAGATGTCTACATAGGTTAAGAAAGTTCGCGCCCCTTGTGCTAACTGGGGAGCATTTCAGGTTAAGATCTTCTTGGCAGCTGCCACAAGAATTGGGAGAATTCTGGTTATCAAGTTTTTTTCAACTTAATTAATGGAGCGACGGTCGATGCAATTCCTATTATAAAATATGGTAAAAGGGTTTTTTCATGGCAGTGGCACACACAATAAAGGGAGATCCTATGGACCTCGACGAGCGATGTGTGTGCGAAGATGCTGAGTGACGCGGTTCTTGAACAGTTGTAGGTTGTAATTAGGGGGAAACTGATGTCCTGCGAGTGAGTTCCACAGTGATGCAGTGCGCCAGACAAAGGAGTTCTTGTAAACCGATGTTCTAGGTGTTTCCAGTTGTACGACGAACTGGTGCGCTCTTGCCGTCCGCCGCGACTGTCTGATAGGCGTTGCCAGGGGCGGGATGAGGTAGGCCAAATCCTGGAAACAGGATTGCCATGAAAGTATCTGTAAAACAGGAACATCTCGATCGCGTGTCTGCGGGGTTCCAGACTATCCAGATTCGGGGTCAACTCCGGGTCGCCGACGAGACACACAGCGCTCTCCTGAATGGAATCCAGGAAGTTTAGGGTGTGCTTTGGTGCGGCACCCCAGGTGTATGAGCCATATTCTATGCACGGTCTTATTTGTGTTATGTAGAACAAGAGCAACTGCTGCGGTGTATACAGTTCTTTGTTGCGAAATAGCGCACCAAGCTTCTGGGAGGCTTATTTCGCTATGTTAGCAACGCGGTCATGCCAGGACATATTGCTGTTGACCACCGAGACACCCAGTAGTCCGATTGACGAGGATGATGGAATGGTAGATCCTGCCATAATGATGTCAGGGCCCACCGTTTTGGCCCTCTTGGTAAACGTGGCTGCTTGGGTCTTTGCTGCATTGAACTGGACCAAATTTCTGTCGCCTGAAGTTTGAACTTTCTCCATGTCTTGATTAATTGCTGTAATCTGCTCCTGTCAGCGTTGATAAGTCTCAGTCGCTGGTAAAGGTTTTTCTGATCTAAATTGGGAGACGAGGGTACTGTCATATGCAAAACTGTAAGCAGGATTATTAGTTTCGGTCAGCAGGTCATTAATATAGATGAGAAACAGAGTTGGTTTAGCCCTGACGCACGCCCGCGTTAATGGTGAATGTGTCCGAGATGTGTCCATCAACTGCAACGTGCAAAGTTCGGTTCTTAAGGAAACTGGCAAGCCAGCTGCAGAGACAGACTGGCAGTCCAAAGGACGTGCATTCCTTGTATTTTTTGATTCTGCCGCTCGTGCCGTCCAAGCCGGACGCTCCGCGCGGCGCCGTCCACGCAAGTCGTCGCGTTTTAGATCTAAGAAAAGAGATAAGTTTAAGACATTTTGTGAATCACTTAATAGGGATGCCGACTTGGCGTATGTTTGGAATAAGATTAAGACATTTACTAACTCTAATAAATCTACGATAAGATGTTCCATTTCGGATGAAATTAAGAAAGAAATTCTCAACAATTTGTCCTCTATTGATATAAATCCTGATTTTACTGTTTTGCAGTGTAACGAAGTAGTTACTCCATTTTCTATGTCAGAATTTCAAAATAACCTGCTTAACAAAAAGTTCTCTGCACCAAGTTTGGACGCGATTTCGTATTCTATGTTAAGGCATTTTCCACTGATTTCCAAAAATATATTGCTAAATTAAATATATACAATGATTGTCTTTGGCTCCACTATTGAGGATTGGAAAAGGCTTAATATTATTATTATTAGTATCTTGAAGCTAAACAAAAATCCATCAATAGCTGATAGCTTTAGGCCTATCGCTTTGTCCTCTTGCGTACTCAAAGTATTTGAAATTACGATAAAATGTCGCCTGAAATGATACTTGGAGCATAATTCAAAATTCAAATTCAATCAGGCAGGATTTAGGAGAGGGAGGAGAACTATGGACAACCTGATTTTTTTACATTTTAGCATTTTGGACGCCCTTGGATCTTCTCAGTCTGTTCTGGCTGTCTTTCTTGACATTAAGTCGGCATATGATAATGTTAATCTATATAAACTATATGATATACTGTGTGACCTGAATGTATATACTGCCTTGAATAACATCATTTTTAGAATTTCAGAAAGATACTTTTCTATTCTACGGGAAATGACGGTGATGTTTTGGGCCCCATATTGGCCACGAAGAGCCTCCCTCAATGATCGCCCTTAAGTACAGTTTTGTTCAATATTTATTTTTCTGAATTATTTTCTATTTTACCTGAGAATTTACAGATATTGAGATATGCGGACGATATTGTTATTTTTGTGAAGGGATATAATATACATAGTAAGGCTGGAAGATTGAGTTCAAATATGGAAAATGTATTGGAATGGCTGTAAACACATGACCTGAAACTATCTGTAGATAAATGCGAGAGTATTTGGTTCACCAAGGGAATAAGGAGGTCTCCACTGCCAGTAATCAAAATCTATGAACAATCATTCCCTTAACGAGCACCTGAAGTGGGATGCCCATATTCAGAGTGTTGCTATCAAGGTTCAGAAGAACATCAATGTTTTACTAACTATCTGTAGGGTGTGGTGGGGTGCAGATCCTAGAACGCTCCTGATGGTATTTAATGCCCTAATTAGATCCCTTCTGGACTATTGATATATCTTGTTTAGGCCCTCTAGTCATATATGCATCAACAAACTGGACATGGTATTCTTCCAAGGACTGAGTGTATGCTTGGGTTGTATGAGGTCCACCCCCGGGTGGCCATTTTAGCTGAGGCGGCGATGTTGGATATTGACCATAGAAGGAAAATACTGGCTGCATAATTCTTGGCTAAAATAACTAGCTTGCAAAATCATACACTCATCACAGTACTTCATGATATACGTAGAAACTTGATAAGTAAACCTAATTTCCATAATAGCAATAACATTCCTTATATGGTTTCGGCAATGGGACATTTTTATCCATATCTTAGAAAAATACACAATAGTATTTTTTTTTTGTTACAAGATAGACTTAATGCTTTTATTTTCGTAGATGCATCAAAGGCGGATGAAAGGGTAGGGTATGGATTGTATATCCCTGACATTAATAACACTGGTCAACACTAATTTTATTGCCAACAAGATATGAGCGATTTCTGGTTAATTTTCTGGTGCTGATTACGAATATGAAGTTCATTTCGCTGGATTGGCCCTATTTTTGAGATAATTAACTGATTATTATAAAATAAAGGAAAAGGTCAAAATTAATAGAGCAGCGGTACCCATAAGCAAGTTTCGGTAAAAAAGGCAATATTTTCGAAAAATATACATGCAAAATCAATAAAGCTCATTATTGTTTTATTTGTTATAATAACCAGGAAATATAGTAAATTAACTTCGAAAATTACAACTAATTCGTAGGAAAAAAGCGCTGTTTATATAATTTTTTTATGTGGATTGTCAGGAACATCACGTCGAAGACTCCAGCAATAGTCTACCATTCTAATGCTTGTCCTATCTGCCCTGATATCTTTCTTCCATCACCTTTACATTCTGATGGAATCTTTCCCCTTGTTCCTCACTTAAGTCCCCATGATTTTTGGAAAATTTATCCAAGTGGTTATGAAGAAAGTGTACTTTAATACTCATATCAGAACCCGTGTTTTCAAAATTCATTAACATCTGTGGCACCAGTTCCTCATAATTGTCCGCCTTGTGGTCACCCAAGAAGCACACCAAGCAGCAGCTTCAAGAGTCGTCATGTGATTTGTAAAATTAAGAGTCCAAGTTTGCGAATTTGGGGACCATCAAAAATACCCGTTTTTTTCTTTTCAATACTTAGCCTGGGAAACGATGTACAAATATATTTGAAGCAATCGCCATCTTTCTTTAAAGCTCTAACAAATTGTTTTATTAGTCCTAACTTGAAGTGGAGCGGTGGGAGAATGATTTTTTTTCCCGGTCCCCTAATGGTTCGTTTATGACATTCGCTGTTCCTACAGTCATGTTTTGCCTTATTGGCCAATAAATCATATTCCAATGACCTTGCTTAGCCCTACTATCCCACCAGTGAATAAAGCAAGGGTATTTGGTATACCCACTTTGCTGCCCAATCAAGAAGTTCACCATTTTCAGATCCACAAAAACAGGACACTGATGCTCATCATAGCAGAGTTTCTACAATTCTAACTTAATGTTTTCATATTCTTCTTTAAGTTTGGTTGAGTGGGCGATAGTAATCAAAGCATATCGGTTGCCATTGTGCAAATTTCTATTGAAACTGTCTATGAACATCAGCCAATCACCTGGGACAAATTGCATTTTCATTTGACTACAAAGTCCGGAAATGTTGTTACAATAAACAAGCTCTTCATCTTGGCTAAAGTAAGGAACTAACTCCACCTCTTGTGTGCTATAAATTGTTATTTTTATATCTGGCTTTAGACAGTTCTTTTTTTTTTAACCTGGATGCTAGAAGTTCAGATGATTGCTTTGATAGAGCCAGGTCCCGTATCAGGTCATTCAGTTCTTCTTGGAAGAATTGCTAGGGTGTTGAAGGTATGTCCTCATATTCACATCCACTGCTACAACTTAACTTTTGGTCCCCAACTTCTATCTCTGTAATATTATTATGTAATGGCTAAATTTCTTAAAAATTGATGGTATCCACTATCTGAGAAACTAGAGCCAATTTGGAAAAAATGCTTTTATTTATTTATTCAACAGAACTGAATTACCCCAAATTCACTTTAAAATACTTGACAACAATTTTGTTGGGCGGTGTAATTATAGATTCTCCTCGAGACTTCCTTCGGGGCTTTGTATAGCTAAAGCGGAAAATATAGCGATCCATCAAGCTGTTAAAATATCCATAAATAAACTGCTTAAGAAGGTTATAATCTTCTCAGACTCTCATAGTGCATTTTCTAATTTTCTAAAATTAAAGGCAATCATTTCGCTGCTTCAGTAGACTACTGGTCTTTGAAAACTAAGCGATTAGTTGCTTTGGCTACCCAAAATGGTTTCAAACTTTTACTCTCCTGATCCCAGGACATGCTGACATTCGTGGTAACGTGGTAGAAGATTTGCTTGCCAAAATAGGCAAAGATTTAAATGTGCCGATGGATATTCCATTGGGATCACGAGATATTTTAACAATAGTTAAAAGAGAAATCAGTACTAAATATAAAATGTTTTGGAGGAATTTGGAAAAAAATTATTTATATAGTATAGTACAAGATACTTTTTCATCCAAATGCTGCTTCTTGAGTTTTCCCTATAAAAATATGCCATCTTACAATGGTCATAAGAATGCGTACGGGTCATTGTTCCACGAAACAGCACCTGTTCAGATTAAACCCAAAAGAAAATCCTTTATGTGTGTGTGGTCTTGTTAGAAAGCCCTTATCTATAATATAGGGCTTTCTATAGGGCGAGACCAATCGGGACAAAAACTTCGTAACGGTACGTCGGATCGCTCTGAAACTTATACCAATCGATTTGTAATCGAAAAAAAAAATTTTGATTTTTTGTCTGTATGTGTGTGTGTATGTGTGTATGTATGTGATGGGATCGACTACAGGTCGCAATTTTGAAGATAGCGACTTGAAATTTGGCATAGAGGTAGAGGTCCACAAACCCTCGGACCCTATTGATTTTGGTTACGATCGGTTAATATACAGGGTGTGAAAACAGGACAAGTTACCGTTTTTTGCCGTTTTTTGGCATTTTTGTCCTTGTAAACAAGGACAAACTATTCTTTTATTTATGTCAAATGAAAGTTTTCGGTAAGACACGTATTTTTGTTCCTTTGCTCTTGTGCTCTAATTGTTATACAGGGTGTGAAAACAGGACAAGTTACCGTTTTTTGGCATTTACAGGTCGCAATTTTGGAGATAGCGACTTGAAATTTGGCATAGAGGTAGAGGTCTACAAACCCTCGGAACCTATTGATTTTGGTTACGATCGGTTAATATACAGGGTGTGAAAACAGGACAAGTTACCGTTTTTTGCCGTTTTTTGGCATTTTTGTCCTTGTAAACAAGGACAAACTATTCTTTTATTTATGTCAAATGAAAGTTTTCGGTAAGACACGTATTTTTGTTCCTTTGCTCTTGTGCTCTAATTGTTATACAGGGTGTGAAAACAGGACAAGTTACCGTTTTTTGGCATTTACAGGTCGCAATTTTGAAGATAGCGACTTGAAATTTGGCATAGAGGTAGAGGTCCACAAACCCTCGGAACCTATTGATTTTGGTTACGATCGGTTAATATACAGGGTGTGAAAACAGGACAAGTTACAGTTTTTTGGCATTTTTGTCCGTGTAAACAAGGATAAAATTCTTTTTTCTAAGTCAAATGAAAGTATTCGGTAAGACACGTATTTTTGTTTCTTTGCTCTTTTGCTCTAATTGTTATACAGGGTGTGAAAACAGGACAAGTTACCGTTTTTTGGCATTTACAGGTTGCAATTTTGAAGAAAGCGACCGGAAATTTGGCATAGAGGTAGAGGTCCACAAACCCTTGGAACCTATTGATTTTGGTTACGATCGGTTAATATACAGGGTGTGAAACAGGACAAGTTACCGTTTTTTGGCATTTTTGCCCGTGTAACATGAACCAACTTTTCTTTTTTTTATGTCAAATGAAAATATTCGGTAAGACACGTATTTTTGTTCTTTTGCTCTTTTGCTCTAAATGTTATACAGGGTGTGAAAACAGGATAAGTTACCGTTTTTTGGCATTTACTGGTCGCAATTTTGAAGATAGCGACTTGAAATTTGGCTTATAGGTAGAGGTCCACGAACCCTCGAAACCTATTGATTTTGGCTACGATCGGGTAATATACAGGGTGTGAAAATAGGAAAAGTTACCGTTTTTTGGCATTTACAGGTCGCAATTTTGAAGATAGCGACTTGGCATTTGGCATAGAGGTAGAGGTCCACAAGCCCTCGAAGCCTATTGATTTTTGTTACGATCCGTTAATATACAGGGTGTGTAAACAAGACAAGTTACCGTTTTTTGGCATTTACAGGTCGCAATTTTGAAGATAGCCACTTGAAATTTGGCACAACCCTGGAAACCTGTTGATTTTGGTTACAATCGGTTAATATACAGGGTGTGAAAACAGGACAAGTTACCGTTTGTTGGCATTTACAAGTCGCAATTTTGATGATAGCGACTTGAAATTTGGCATAGATGTAGAGGTCCACAAACCATCGAGGCCTATTGATTTTGGTTACGATCCGTTAATATACAGGGTGTGAAAACAGGATAAGTTCACGTTTTTTGGCATTTTTGTCCGTGTAAACAAGGACCAACTTTGTTTTTTTCGATGTCAATTTATAAGTAGAGGTGAAAGTATGTTAGCATTTTTTGTTGACAACATGGTTACCATAGCAACCAATTAATAATATGTAAATCTCTAATAAAAGATATAGTATTGTACTTAGGATTGTTTATGAAGCCTAATTTGATACTAAAAAATTTGTTGCTATGGTAACCAAAAAAAGTAAAAAATCGTCATAATTCGTCAATCGTACGACTTAGAGATTTGATATATGGTATTTGGGTAAAGATTAAAACACAATTAACAATTGACGTTGACAAGTCGGTTACCATGGCAACCAATTAATAATATGTATATCACTAATAAAATATATAGTATGGTACTTAGGATTCTTTATGAAGCATAATTTCATTCTAAAAAATTAGTTGCTATGGTAACCAAAAAAAAAAGTAAAAAATCGTCATAATTCGTCAATTGTACGACTTAGAGATTTGATATTTGGTATTTAGGTAAAGTTAAAAAAAAAACGATTGACGTTGACCGACTGGTTACCATGGCAACCAATTAGAAATTTATCACGGTAAAATTAGACTAGCGATTGGTAACTCTAATTATAAGGGCTTTCTAATTATAGGCCACGGTACGGATAGGAGCGTGGCAATAATGTGTGACCAAAGGTCACACAAACGAGGCCCGAAGGGCCTCGCGCGTGCCGCAGGCACGAGTGGCCACGCCACTTGTTAGAAAGCCCCCATTTATAATATGGGCTTTCTATAGGGCGCGACCAATCGGGACAAAAACTTCGTAACGGTACGTCGGATCGCTCTGAAACTTATACCAATCGATTTGTAATCGAAAAAAAAAATTTTGATTTTTTGTCTGTATGTGTGTATGTGTGTATGTGTGTATGTGTGTATGTGTGTATGTGTGTATGTGATGGGATCGATTACAGGTCGCAATTTTGAAGGTAGCGACTTGAAATTTGGCATAGAGGTAGAGGTCCACGAACCCTCGGAACCTATTGATTTTGGTTATGATCGGTTAACATACAGGGTGTGAAAACAGGACAAGTTACCGTTTTTTGGCGTTTTTTGGCATTTTTGACCGTGTAAACAAGGACCAACTTTTCTTTTTTTTATGCCAAATGAAAGTATTCGGTAAGACACGTATTTTTGTTCCTTTGCTCTTTTGCTCTAATTGTTATACAGGGTGTGAAAATAGGACAAGTTACGGTTTTTTGGCATTTACAGGTCGCAATTTTGAAGATAGCGACTTGAAATTTGGCATAGAGGTAGAGGTCCACAAACCCTCGAAGCCTAATGATATTGGTTACGATCGGTTAATATACAGGGTGTGAAAACAGGACAAGTTACCGTTTTTTGGCAATTACAGGTCGCAATTTTGGAGAGAGCGACTTGAAATTTTGCAGAGATTTAGAGGTCCACAAACCCTCGAAGCCTATTGATTTTGGTTACGATCGGTTAATATACAGGGTGCGAAAACAGGACAAGTTACCGTTTTTTGGCATTTACAGGTCGCAATTTTGAAGATAGCGACCTGAAATTTGGCATAGAGGTAGAGGTCCACAAACCCTCGAAGCCTAATGATTTTGGTTACAATCGGTTAATATACAGGGTGTGAAAACAGGACA
>JAEQML010080266.1:0-11656 GCA_016904865.1 Pissodes strobi | reverse complement strand
AGTACGTCTGACAAGAGATTGCTAGATGCATATGAAAGTATGAAAATTATTAAATAATGTAAGAATAGCTTAAATAGAAATAGAGGGCTAACATTATATTGGTTCATCGAGAGAAGCTAAAAGGGTTGCCAAGTTTTATTAATTTTGGTTCCCCTAAACAAATATGTAGTTATTATAAATTGAGTCAGGTGCATTGTAAGTTCTTCTGATGATACTAACATGGTTAGCCAAATGCGCGTCGAGTGTTAAAAATTGCGTTTTGGTATTGTGGATAAAACTGTTATGCAATGCATTTTTCTGATGGTGCCAAACCTCAACCTAGTCTTTATTACCTTGTGGATATTTTTTATTTTAGGAAAGTTATATGGGCAACATCGAACAAAATTGACGTTGTCAATTATTTTATACGAGGTGATTTCACCTTGTGACTTATTCATAACCAATCAAAACTCACAATTAATATAAATTGTTTATATTATGTCATTAAAATTTAAATCATTACATTCTCAATCTAACCGCTTTAGTCGATATCAGCACAAACATTTCGTCACTGTATTTATAATTTTCGATCCTCTTCTTCCTAAACTCCCAAACCTCCAACGCCCTAACCCTTCGCTTATTCAAAAGAATGTCAATTGCGGTAGGAAGCCACCACCTATGATCTTCCGTTTCGTTATTATTTCATGCAGACTAAAGATAAAACACGTATTCCGCTATTCTAGAACCGTGCGTGTAGCCTTTTGTCAAAGCTAACTATAGCCGAGTTGCCGCTATCAATTCTCCCGCATACTCTGTCGAACAATGTGCCATTTAAAATTTTTTTAATTAAAAACGTGTGTAAAGACTTTTTTGTATTCCATATATAAAAGGGCGGCGTGGTTGCGTTTTTAGCATGCGGGACGATGACTTTCGTTTTTTCTAAACCGTCCCCAAAATTAAATTTTGGTCATTTCCACGTTCCCTTAAATCTATAGATGAAAGGACTCGTTGGAATTTAATAAGGCTTTTGTAACCACTAATATTATTCACAGCTTTAAAATTTGGAAAATTTAAATATAACATTACAAAAACATTGTATATCAGGGGGTGTTTGACCCAATATTTTAGCCCTCGGACAGCCTATATGAGCATTTATAGATGACGTTAGATTAGTGGCCGATACGTGACATTATATATCGTTTCGAGTAGCTAATTACGTCGTGCCTGTCATTAATATCATCCAAGTGCTTGACAATGTGTTACGGTTTTCGCGGCATGGTGCTACATTTTCGTTAAACGAAAGATGCAGCGACCAGATTTTTTTATAGCCGCCTTCGTTTTTGAGAAAATAGATCCGCTGTGCTTTACCTTATTGCAAAAGCCAAAACTGATGCTCATAGACTTTTTTACGTAAAATTCAGTGGCGTACTTGCATTTGTTATAATTGAAATAGTTTTTGAGATTCCACAGAATCATACGATTTTTTAAATAAGTTGCATATTTTTATAGTTCATTGGTCATAAGTTTTTCAAAAACATATAATATGGTATCGTTATTTTTTATCGAGGCCCTTAAGCCACAGTTCTTCTAAAATATGTACAATAATATCGTGTTTTTGAGACCTTTGTGCAAAAGTAACATCTTCTTCTGGTACGAGCTGGAATCTCTTCATTTGCTAATCTGATCTGTTCTATCCCAAAAACTTCTTGCCTTCTCTCTCTTATAGCCCGGAGCACATTTGTTTCATAGGAACGTCCCTCCGAATAGTTTCTTCTCAAAAATAGTCCCAAATCTCTTAGACACATTTTTCTTTGACTATCATAATCCTTATTATTACTTGCAAAAATAATTTACTCCAGCCATGCTTAGCACGAAAAAAACTACCAAGGACCATTTTCTGGTGTTTCTACTTTTATTGTAGATTGTACACAATTTGTCAAGATTGTCCATTCCACCCTTGGTCTGATTATAAAAAGTAATAATCTCCTGTAAATGGATAAGTAGTATCAGCATTCACTATGAGCAGTTCTCTATTCTCAGATCGCAATGCAAGATTTTGGCACATATAGACTATGTAGTCTTTTTGGAGAGAGCTGAGCATAGCGTTTCTGAGAATCCGAAGATGTTTTGGTCATTTGTAAATTCTCAGAGAAGGTCCAATGAACTACCTAGCTCTATGTATTACAACAACAAATTGGCCATTACTGGACAGGGAATTGCTAATCTTTTTTGTGAGTATTTCTCAAAAGTGTATATATAGTAATGGTGACACAATTATACCTGATTATAAAACTGATAAATGTATTGACTTTGGACTTAAGTCCATAAGCTTGGCAGATGTTTTTGAGAAAATCTCACACTTGCCACTAAAAATGGCATCGGGACCTGACGGTATTCCAGAGTATTTATTTAGTAGGTACAGCTAGACAGGCCTCTATGGATGCTGTTTAATGGGTCATTGGCTGAGGGTGAGCTTCCGCGGTTCTGGAAAGAGAGCTTTATAGTACCTATTTTTAAATGTGGGGAGAGGGAATGTGTAAGTAATTATAGGAGCATATCTAAACAATCTGCAATTCCTAAATCGCTCGATGGTCTCGTGCACGATCAATTGGGCTGGGTGTGTAAACAGTTTATTGATTCGCGTTAACACGACTTTGTCAGCGGTAGGTCTACCGTTTCCAATTTGGTTTCTTATGAGACTGTCCTGCTGAGCGCCTTGGAGAGAGGTTGTCGGGTTGATGCAATCTACACTGACTTCTCCAAGGCGTTTGGCAGGGTGGATCATAATTTACTCGTTGCCAAGCTCAGAGCGACTGGCTTTGATGAGCGGTCGGTGAGGTGGCTACAGAGTATGTTGGTGGGGCGCACACAAAGGGTTAAAATTGGAAACTTTGAATCTGGTATCATTGAGGCTACTTCGGGTGTGCCCCAGATGGTCATTGTGCGGCGCTATTGTGCAGCTTGTTTCTTTGTGACATGTGGACTGTGAGTACTTACTTTATGCTGATGATCTCGAAATGTTTAGAATTATTGATCATGAAAGCGAATCCACATTGCTCCAGCGCTCTTTAGCAGCTTTTTCAGATTGGTCGGATATCATTGGATTGTCCCTGAATGCTGACAAGTGCTTTTCCATTAGCTATTTTAAACACAAGAAATGAAACTGTTAGAACTATGTACTTATAAAATTAATGGTAATGATTTAAATGTTGTCTTGATTCGGAAATCACTTTTAGAGATCATATTAAATATATAACGAGTAGACCTTATTCGCTTACTGTACTACTCCCTGGTTAGATTCCGTTTGGAGTATGCTTCAATTGTGTGGTCACCTTTTTACAATGTCTACACAGCGCAACTGGTGCGAGCCCAGCGTAAGTGTTTAAGCTGTTGTGTTTACAGGCTTGTGCTTACAGTCTGTCTTCCATCACTAGAGGGTAGACGAAGGCTCTGCGACTTGTATTTTGTATATAAGTTGATTAATGGTCATATTGACTGTCCTCATCTTCTCAGTCAAATATCTCTTAAAATATCATCTCGAACTCTTAGGAAGTGTGAAATCTTCTCCCTCGGTACCCATAGGACTAATTATGGTTCTCATTCTCCTCTTACCCGCAGCCTTGCACTTCTGAATGCTCATCCTGAGACTGATCCTTTCGGAGGCTAATTTAATAAATATCGTTGCAGCTATAACTTGATAATTCATATTTTTTTAAGATTTACATATTATGCTATTGTTACGTGAATGTTAATTATTTGAAATGTAATTTAAAAATGGGGTATAAATTAAAAAAAATGTAAACTGGATATGATATTGACATTTCTGTATTTCCTAGGTATGCAGGGCGCAATAGTCATATTTCCTTCAAAACCATATCGAAGAGTTATCAGAGTTCTTGTGTTTGTGAATTCGGGCAGTAACTATCTTTTCTTTTTTTATTGTTCCTATATACCTAATGTTATGTTGGTCAAATCATTGAGTGACTACATCTACACTTGTAAACCAGTTATCACATGTAGGGTTTCTAGTGATACCAGATATAGGTTCTACTGGCCTCAAAACTATGCTGCGTTAGTCATTGGGATGCTCGTATGGACCAGAAGGCTGTTGTCTGACTTAAAGCTCAAGATTTGCAGCATATGACGTAGCTGAGTCAACCATTTCACATACAGTGAAAAACGGTTATAGCGACTTCATAGGGACTATGCAAATCGGGCCGTTATATCTGATTTCGTTATAACCGATAGTATAATTTTTGGGCTGTTATTTTATAGGCCTATATGTAGAAAATATGCAGGCAAATAATGAAAAAGACCGGGTTACTGGAAGCATATTTTTTATTTAAACATTTTAAAAAGAACAAAAAAGATTTACATAGTGCCAAAAAATAGAAACTTACTTAAAAAACATAGTAATATAGTAACAATTACCAAAATATTTCATAGATAGTACTTATGTACTATGTAGTTACGTAAAGAAACAGAAACTTATTTTTTTTTTAAATGCTATGTTTTTGGTCTGTTTTTACATTTATTAACTAGATCATTTTGTATTTCCTTGTGCATAGACTTTAAACATTGTTGTCGCGAATGACTATTAAACTGATTATTAAAGAAAAGAAACTTTTGTAGGGTTGCTACAGCATCTAAAGTTTCATAAAACGTTGGTAAATTTATCTGCTCCTTATCTCCACTTTCTCCGTCTACTTCTGTGTCACTTTCAACAGTAACTATTTGGCCACTTTCTAAAATGTCGTCGTCACTTGTCCGGGCGCAGATAGCAACTTCCTTATCCACGTCGACGAAATCTTGGCTCTCTGTTAGGGGTGTACCTGGCAGCTGATTAGCTAATTGAACTGTGGATATATTATTTTCGCTCGAGGAAAGGTTTATGTCTTCGGTGCCACTTCTGGTCTGGCTCGCATTCGCACTTATCTGTTCAGCTAATCGAGGTAAGGGTATGTTATCATTAGCATTGTGGTTGTCAATGGATGGGTGCTTAAAATCTACATGACGAAAACAATTTGCGACAGTATCTACCGTCACATTTTCCCAAGCCTCTGATATCATTAAAATTGCATCTAAAACGTTCAAATTGCAGTTTCTATATCGTTCAATGTCTTGTAACAAGCGTAGCACTAACAATTTGCGATAATGTGTTTTCAACGCATTAATCACACCTTGGTCCATCGGTTGAAGAACAGACGAGGCATTGGGGGGCAGAAATACCCGTTTTATTACAGTTGTGACTGGCGACTGTGGGATGTACCGGACAATTGTCTACAATAAGAATGTTTTTTTCTTCCTCAGATTTAGTTCTGCATCCATTTCTCAAAAATCTCCGAAGTCATCCAAGCTTTGGCGTTATGTTCGTAGTGAATTGGAAGAGATAAAAATGTTCGTAAAGCAGCGGTTTTTTTTTGCTCTACCAATCATTAAAAGTTTTTCTTTACGTGAACCTGTCATATTGACGGCAATTGAAACAGTTAATCTGGCTTTTGACGTTCTGCCGCTAGAGCATTTTTCTCCTTTAAATCTAAAGGTTTTATCTAGTGTCATATTAAAAAATAAGCCGGTTTCGTCTGCATTCAAAATGTCCTCAGGTGAATATCGTTCACTTAGTACTGGCCACGTTTTTGACAACCAATCGTCGGTCACACCCGCAGGTACTCCACTAATCTTGCCAAAATAATCTTACCAAATCATTGGCTTTCTGCTGAAGGATAGATCGGCACGTTGAAACTTCTTTATTGTTTAACCATTTTAGCAAGCCGCCTTCAATATCTTCACTCTCGAACGTTTCTTATTTAGAACATTTTCATTAAACATTTAGGTCTGCCAAATTGTAGATATAGTAGATTGTGAAACGTTTTGTTCTTTGGTGATATCTGTATTGTTCTCGCCATTTTCCAACCTCCATATTATGTGGGCCTTTTCTTCTACACTAATAGCTTTCCTTTTTTTTTGGCAGATATTGTAAATTATTAACTAAGTGTCAAATTAATAAAAATAGGACGCTTACACGACCTTTAGCAGGTGTAAAATGTTGAAATGAGACAACGCCGGTCCGGTATTGACGAGTTTTAACCGGCCGAATCGTTGTATCCGGCATCCCTTGATGATTAATCAAGGAAAGCATTGACGTGGTATGCGGTATGCCGTTATAAGCGGTGTCGTTTTATCCGGTTACATTAGACTTATGTTTAAATTCAATTAAGTTCATACTCCTAAGTTACGTGGTATTATCCAATACGTCGTTATAAGCAATGTCGTACTTTTCACTGTATTTGTATTCCGTATCTGCTCGGTTTACTAGGAATGTAATGCCTCTGAATGCCTCAAGTTTCTCATCAATTGTCGCGTTTACCCCAGTTGCATATATTATGTTCCTGCAACATTCATCAAATTAATGTAGATATGTTCTATATTGTTGTGGAGAACTCATGTTTACATTACAAATGTTTGCCTCTGTCTTCACCTCTATTTACAAGTCTGGCTCCAGGGTGTAAGCATCACAAGTGCTAGTAGTGACCGTAACGAAGCTAAAAAATCTAAAAGAAACTTAGTGTGATACTGAGGTGTTATCAGGTAAATAATTAATTCGTTTCTGAGGTGTTATATATCTACAATTTGGTGTTGTGCGATTAGCAAGAATTCAGTAATTTTTGCCAAAAGGTTTGGTTATTTTTTAACTGTCCCTTATCAACTTCAGTTTTTAGCAAAAGTGCAAGGTGCTGTTAAAACTAACAGAAGTTGAAGCAACACATTCATCTTTATTTAATAAAATTAAAGCACTTTCTTTAATCTTACGTTTTATAGATGACGGTTCCTTTGCTAAAATACTTGAAGCGTTCCATTGTATTCTGTGATTGTTATCAAATGCATGTTGACAAATATGTGATTTGTGGAATTGTGCATTTTTAATATAAGTTTGGTGTTCTTTTATTTGCTTTCATAATGGTCCACAGGTCTCACCTATATGAAATTTATTGTATTCACATGATAATCTTATAGATAACATTTTTAGTAATTTCATTTTGATTGAGTGGTTTTGTTTTTGTTAGTTTGGATCTAAGAGTGTTTTCTGTTTTGAAAATAGTACGAATGTTAAATGTATTACCTATTCCTTTTATTTTGCTTGATAAACCAAGAATATATGGAATAAAGAGGTTCGAAATAGGTCTATTTTTATTTTGTCTAATATTTGGTTGTTCAAACTCAATAAAGCATTTTTGATTGAAATCAATAAGATAGTTATTATTAATCAAAACATTGCTTAAAAATTGCTGTTGAAATTTTGATTATTACAAATTATTTTCATTCGATCAAAGGTCGGAGGGCTTCCTCTTCTTTTTCTTGTATATATATTGTTTAGGATTTCAATAAAAAAAAACCTTTGGAGATTTCCCCATAATTTTTTACTCCTGGAAGACGTAAAATGATATTTTATTTTCTAGTTCTTACCTTACTACTGTACTCATGCTGTGCCTTTCCAACGAGTGGTTTAATTTTTACCGATAAAAGTCGTAACACTTGGTGTTTTTGCCAGAGGAATATCGTCGCCACTTTCATTATCACAATCAATCTCCGATTCAGTAATTCTTGTTCCTATCAAATCATCTTCACCATTCAATAGGATCTTCTCCTAGTTATTCTTCTTCCCATAATCTACGGAGCATTTCTGATTCTTATTCGTAGCTCGATTTGTGATACAATGCAGTTAGAATATAGGTGGTGTTACAATTTGTTTGCCTTTATTATGATTATACCGTATATCAACAAAGTCAAATAAACTTTAAAAATAAAAAAATTAGTAAGTCTGCTAGTACTCGAGACACTGATGTGTAAACAGATCCTACATCGACATGCACACTAAACCAAATCGACAACATTTAAATCATGACCATTAATTTTATAAGTAGTTCTAACAGTTCTGTTCTTGTGTTTAAAAAAGCTAATGGAGAAGCACTTGTCAGCATTTAGGGACATTCCATTGATCTCCGACCAATCTGAAAAAGCTGCTAAAGAGCGCTGGAGCAACGTGGAATCGCTCTCATGATCAATAATTCTAAACATTTTGAGATTATCAGCATAAAATAAGTACTCACAGTCCCCAAGATAACTATCAATGTCACAAAGAAACAGGCTGAACAATAGTGGAGCATAATGGCCACCCTGGGGCACAACCGAAGTTGCCTCAATGATACCAGATTCAAAGTTTCCAATCTTAACCGGTGGGGAGTGGACCCGTAATGTTAGAATAGAGAACACCGAAAGTTGGAAATATAAACGCGTATGAATATGAATCTTGATATTTTAAAATTGCTAATATAAGTGCTATTCACGGAAACTGTGTTTGATATGAATGTGTGCAGATGCCGGCTGTTTGCACATACCTATAATATATTTAGATGATCTCAATAGCAGCCGTATTTGGATGGAGCAATAATAGCATATGTAATAACGTATACGTATAACTATAAAGTTTAAATACGTCGACAAATAAATAGCAGTAATAGAAAATCTGATGATAACTTCTTAAAAGTTATCCACATTTATTTAACGCTTGTGTACGAACTGACTTTTGTAAGTCAAAACCTACTACAAAAAAATTACATGTATTAGGAAGGTTTTAATTGGATGACTTCAAAAAAAAATATAACTATAATATATTATATGTTTTTGTAAAGCTTATGACGAGCCTGAACGCACTATGAAAAGATACACAGGGTGCCCTATTAAAAAGTCATATGCTTCCCTGTATTTCTGCTAATAAGCCAGGAGCTTGCAATTACTACCAAAACCAGAGTCCCAGATAACCCAAAACAGATGCGTAAGCGGCTATTTAAATGCGTGCAACAAACTTCGAAGCAAATGACTCATGCTCGTAGATGGTTTGAACAGGTTTTGGCTATCTACAGTTTAGTGCGGGCCCGTATGAAAAAACGTTCTGTCGCAACACAGGCACAAGCGGAATAGTACGGAGTCATATTCAATCTTAATTTTAAATTTAATTATAAAATTAGTTTAAATGTGTTAGTGACATGCCTGGTTATACGTGCCTGATTCCTGTTGTTCAAACAGAAGCACTAGCGATAAATCTTTTTTCGGGTGCCGTAAAGACCGAGAAAGGCATGTCTTGTGATTTTTACATGTCAAAGCAAGTTATTTGTATATTTTTCTGCCCTGAAAATAGACAAAAACACACTAAAAACTCCTCTTGAAAACTGGACATTTCAAACATCGTGTGAAAAGTATACTTTGCACACGGCGGGTGCAAAGTATACTAGGTATTTAGATTAAAGGGCAACGTCTCCGTTTTAGAGCTTCGCCCTCAGAGGTCCAATTCCCAGATCTCAAAAAAGGGGGATATTTTTTTGGGGCCCCCCCCCCCCCCCCCTCCCAGGAGCCCCTTTTTGCATAACTGTAGGAAATGGGACTCTCTTACCAATGGCTTAGGGTCAATTTTAGGGCTTCGCCCCTGGAGGCTCCATTCCTAAATCTGTAAAAAATGGGACTCCGTTACTATAGGCCCCATTCTAGGGTTTTGCCCCCCCCTGGGGCCTCATTTTAGGGCTTCGCCCCAGGGGGTCCTTTTCCAAATATGTCAAATATGAGGCTCCCACACCGGGGGCCCCATTCAAAAGTTTCGCCCCCCGAGGGCCCCATTTTAAAATCTGTGAGAAATGGGCCCTGCACCAGGGGCCTTATTTCAGGGCTATGGGTCTCAAGGAGGGGGGGAAGGCTCAAAAAAAGGAAACTAACCAGATGCTAACCCAAACTAACCCAAGTCATACCCAAAATCACGAAAAAAAAAGTTTAGAAACTTAACCTAAAAAATAAAAAAAACAACGGGGTTTGAACCAGGCCCGCCGCACAAAGGATCGAAGTATAGGGAAGTAGGGACATTGACTTATTTCAAAATGAATACTTATATTTTATTGCTTTTTTTTGTAAGATTTATATAAATACAACAAAAATCTATATTAGTACGGCCTTATGTACTAGATAGTTTACAAAATATACAGGGTAGCTCACTAAAAGAGCTAGTCTACAGGGTGTTTGAAATGTGTTTGAAAAATGCACGGCCAAATTCCAGAGGGTGATTCCTTATTGGAAATTATGAAAAAAAGTTTCTATAAACTTTGATTCGGAAATGCATTCTAACATACATCAGGTTGTTCAACATTTTAAAAAATATAGGGTCTTTGGTAATTATCTTATATACCCTGTTGTCGATTTTGTTGAATCTTGTCAGTGGTATTTCTAGTAATAAGGGCCTAAGTTAGGCCTTACTTAAATCAAATTATTAACTCCAGTGGCGTCTCAGGGGACACCTTATCCATAATAATTGTGAAAAAAATGTACGCTACTGAGTATACATGTAGTTCCTATTTTATCCCAAGGCGGTGAAGTCATGACATATTTACATTGCGTCAAATGGGAAAATATGGCAAAATTGGGATAAAAAACGAACTATATCATTTCTGTATTGATAAAAAGGCATAACCTGAACTTCGATTCATTATTTTTTGGTGTTTATTTACTATTAACCGTATTAAAATTAACGTTATTAACGTACACATTTTTGGGTCTGAGTTTGGTTCTTTTGACCTATATGCCTTGTAGCGTATAATTTAGATCCACTCCAATCTTCCATGAATATATTTATCGGCAGAGTTATAAATTGTTTAATTGTGCCCTGTGCAATGTGCATGCATTGCATAAACTAACATTATAAACCTTATATTTTTTGCAGTGGCAATTAGGGGCAGCCATTTTTTTTGTGATGTATGCTAGTTAAGTTGGATCTTTACATGGCACGTAATATCTCAGCTTACATCTCGTTACATTTTTTTTGTAAGTCAAAAAAATATTATATTTTTAAGTCTTGTGACATAAATAAAAACAAATGGGTGCCTAACCTCTGGTGTAACTTTTTCTTTTAATTTAATAGTCCAGTACTATAGCCTAAGAACGCCTCTAATAAGTCGTTATATATAACAAATAAATATCTTTTACATTCATTTTAAAATTACAATCAAATGCAAGCGGCTTTTTCTACCGATTTGAATGATTTTTCAGTTGAGTTAAAATGATGCTCATGTGCTTAATAAGTAAATACCAAACAAACATACTGTATATGTTTTATAACACTCCAATATGTCTTTAAAACAAAAATGTAAAAAGAAGTTTAAATTTGGCACTTTTCTAAAACAGCCACTGTCTCTCATTTCTTATGCTTGGATCTAACCGCCGAATTGAGACTTAATCATCTAGACCTCTCGACCAAGAGGGCTCTTGCCGCAAACTGATTGCAGCGCAAAGACCTGGCGCGAGTAGGTGCGTTAAACCCTTAGGGAAGGAACGGAGATGCAGGTTTCGCATCCGTTTCCTACACGATTAGTGCAGTCGGTTGCGCTAGCCGAATAGGAAACGGAAAAATGCCCCCGGCAATACCTACTCATCCACTAGTTACACAAATTGCTGTAGAAGTGTTTGTATGGTAAGATAAGATGCTTGATATATTATATTATAATAAATATTATATTGTGCAACACTTGTTGCACAATATACTATTCTACCACACTCCCAGTGGGGCACCCTGTATGTAGCAGTCGTAGAAAAAGTATAGTGTACTACAGGTGCTGCGGCTGGCAATTAGTAAAAGACTGGC
>MU196925.1:965-11656 GCA_016904865.1 Pissodes strobi | reverse complement strand
GATTGTGGTATGTGCATGTCTACGAATTTGTATGCATATATTTTCCGGTATGAGTCTTGTGAATGTATTGAACGTATAGCACATAGTAAGAAGAGATACTTTGGATGCGTAATTTTTTTATTAAACAGTCACGGTTTACTTCCTGATGCGGGGTCTGATTAAAATGTTGTAACTTAATTCTCGTAAATAATATTTTCTTTCTTATGTACATTTTTCCGTTAATAGAGAAATTCATTTTATGTTGTATTAAATTTTTGTATATGTTTAAGATTATTTTCTATAAATTAATATTGCGTTTTCATTAAACTATACAAGTAAAGAGAAAGCAGAGATATAAACAATGGCCATTTGAGTCTTATCACCAGTATTGACTGGTCGCTTACAATTATTCAAGGTAATCGTTTCACACACGGAAAAAAAGCTGTACTAATATTAAGATTAATAATCTTGAATTAACGCTATGCTATATTCCCCATTCCGCAAGTATAACAATACTCTATTGTAATAGAATCATAATCTTGAGTATCAAGATATGATTTTCTTGTTTTAAATATAAAAACTACTTACAATTAAGAATAGGTTAATATTTGTATCAATAATTGAGGTATAATTCGCTTGAAATTTATCTATTCTTGTTTTGATAATAGCAAACTCGGATTTTGAGTGTATCTATATTTGGTATATTTTTATTATTCTTGATTCAAATTTGACATATATATGAATTAAAAATAATTTATGTTTGGACGTATATAGTTTTTTTATATAGTTTATTTTTATTAAAATATAATACATATTTATTTATATAATGTGTACTACAATAAAAAAAACAGTATTCGGCATTTAAATATTTATTACAATAATTTCACACAATGAAGCTAGAAATGGTTGTACATACATATACGAATACATCTGAACTGCAAAACGAACAAAACTTAACCTTATACATAATGCGTAAACTTAACAGTGCTTTCAAGTACATTAACTAGGTTAATATAAAAGTTGAGTAAACATTTTAATGCAAACGTTCTAGAGACTGCTGAGAGTTCTAAATTTAAACTATTTTTTTGGATATATATGCATAGGCAAGTATATCGCTTTTAGGATTGATTTAAACAATAAGCTATACATGTTGGGTCTCTTTGAATATTCATGGGTGAAGAAGAGTCCACAAGTGTCGATTAGAACAGAAAACAAGGGATAGCATCGACGTCGACACTTGTGAATATTGAAAAACGCCCAACATGTATAATGTCGATACATTAGCCTATACTTTAAATAATCCCTAGAAATACTATATATTTTACTATAATTATGTATGCTGTTACTCAAAGAAATATTTAAATATGTAGCTGACTTATTTAACAAACGAAAAGTAGGACGCCATGATTGGCGCCAAATACCTAACAAAGTTCTCTACATGTTAATTTAAATAAAGCAAGCAATATTTTATACCTACGTGTACATAGAAAAGCAAATAAATGAATACAATTATCGTATTTACGTTTAAACTGATTTGTGAAATCTTACAATCCCCATTCGCTTAACAAAGCTTCCATTTTAAAATGAACTCAAAACGAAATCAGGAAACGAACTGGTCACCACCATAGTCGAACATCTAATGCTATGCTTCATGCTATAACAATCTGATGCAACAGGCACTCGCTAAGCTTCTTATGAAGAATAGTTATACTTCTTTTTTTTAATATTCTTGGAATGAATATAAAAGATTTACTTTTATTATAAGTGTATTGGTTTTAAGGAGAATATAATTCTGTTCAAAACTACTTACAAGTATTCGAATGAGATTTTGCACACATTTAAACCAAGAATAGTTCCATTTGGCATAAGTACTGTTTCATCTTCTCTTAAGTTTATTGTTTTTCTTGAATATAAGAACACTTTATTATCAATTTAAAACAATATTTCTTAAAATAAATACAGCTATTATTTAAAGTCAACACGAAGTGTATTTTTGAATTAATTGTGGATTACTCTCTCAATAAGAATAATATATTTCATGTCAGTCTAAAAATTCAAGTATTACGTTATTTTTAAATATAGAACAGATTTTTTTCCGTGCATCTACTTTAGAACTTACTACCAAACAACGTCAATAAATCGGGTCTTAGGACTCTTAGCCGACAGTGGCCATGATACAAAGAATAACAGGTATGATATTGCGCACGCCACGATCAGCTGACTCGCTCCTGTCGACGTCACAATGAGAGTTGCCGCCATTAAAATCCACCGGTTTACAAGGGGACTTTCATGATATTTTAAGCTTTGTTTATTTTACCGTATATTTTGTAGTGTTTTGTCAGCATTTTATGAGATTTGTGGCATTTAAGTTGAATTTGGAGACTCTTTAGCGTAAAAAACTTAAAACAAATCAGATTATTAAAACTATTTTGAACTATTAGTTAGTGTGACTTTAGTAATAGTGACTTTGTGTGGACAATAGTAACATTATTTTGTTGTTTTAAATGCGATATGACGTATAATAAACAATTAGTTATTGAGCAAGTGATTAAGACAACATTAATTTGTGATTTTTAGCATTTTTAAGGTCAGTTATAAACTACACATATTAAAAATGCGTTGTGCTGTAGCTGGTTGTCTGAGTGATAATCAGACAAAACGTGCTGACAAATCTGTAAGATTTCATGCTTCTCCCAAAGATAATATTGTCGAAAAACTGTGGGTTACTGCTTGTTGCCGTAAAGACCATTTTAATACTAAAACCTCGAGAATTTGTTCAAAATATTTCAAGTCAGAAGACCATGAAATAAATTTGCAACATGCATTGTTGCTATACGAATCCAAAAAAGGATCCAGTCTAAAGCGCAATGCAGTACCTTCTCTTCATCTGCCAAATTGAAAAGATTTATCTGTAAACCAGGTAAAAAGACAGGAGAGGCTTACGAAGAGAGAATCGAAGAAGTATGTGGAAGATATCATTGCTCAGTGCTAGTGCAACAACGGATTTTGTGGATTACAGATATATAACATTGGATAATAAACAATTATTTGTAACTATTTTTGTAGATCTGCGAAAGTACTGATATTTTACCCAGTGATTGTGGTGTGCCGCTTGGCTCGGTTCTGGGGCCATTATTCTTTTCACTATATGTATTTAATTTAAGATGTGCAGGACTTATGGCGCAGTACTTTACTTTTGCTGATGATACAGCTTTGGTATACACAGGTGGGGAAGTTAATGCATTAAATAGGCTTGTAAATGACGACCTAAAGTTGTATCTGAACTGGTTTTACAATCAATTAAAAATCAATACTGACAAAACAAATTTCTAATATTAACATTGTTGTTGTGATATACGTAAATATAACACTAAGTAGGTCCCAAAATAGCATTTACAAAATAATGACTAATACAAATATAGGCCTAAATAACCTGTATGTGCAAGCATGTAAATAGAGTACTGGAAAATATTAGAAATATTATTAATTATCTTCTTTATAAATTGATAAATGTTTACATTGATAGTAAGGAGTTTTTAAAAAGAACCTTTTTTAGAGTTGGTCAGGCAAATACGAGATGTACAGATTTGTTATTTATGTAGGCACCTAGAACTAATCTTTGTAAAGATTCTCCATTGATAAGGCTGTGCAATAATTTTAATAGGTATTGTAGTATTGTATTTCAGTTGAATTGTTTAAAAAACAAATAAAAGGAGAAATAGATATAAGGATATGTTCCTAGTTTGTAGGTTTGGTTTTTAGTTTCATTGTATTTATTATTGGCTTTGTACAAGTTGTTGATACAAGAATAAATAAATTATAATGTTTTTATAAAACTGTTTAATTGGTATGTAAATATTAGTTAGAATCCCTCCGACACAAAAGTTGTAATTAGTATGTTCGAGACAAGAGCTTAATGCACTGATTAAGGATTTATGTATTTATTGATTGAGTTGTATTAAATAAATGTTATAAAAAAATTAATAAAAAGTTTGTTTAAAAAGCCATGTTTTATTTTTTTGTCATATTTAAATAAATACAATTCCGATATGAGAAGATAAATAAGTAGATCTCTCCATCTGTGAAACAAAACAAATCCACTACACCTTCCCTTATAATATCAACTATATATCTATTATAATACCTAATATTTCTTTATGTTTCCTGCTATTATCTATAATAAAGTGTATATAGTAGCAACTCTGCTGACATGTCAATTAACAAGATTTTAAATTATTCTATAACTTTCTTTTGATAAAATCTTTGTTGCTAAAGATTTGCTTATTATTTATAAAATTTCTAAGCATGATATCTCATATGTGCATTCCATATATTGACTATTATCTCTCAATTTTGATGTATATTGATTGTTTATTTAGTTTATTAACAAATCAAAATAATAAAATACCTTTCAGTAACCTAAATAAACCCAAAACAGGGATATATTAATAGCATTTTTATTCAAATGTCTAATAATGGTCAATTAAATATAATCGATATAACAGTTCTTACGGCAACTATTTCAAATAACTCTCATTGTGACGTAATGCGCGAACTCGACCGAATTGGGCACTCGGGAATATCATACCTGTTATTCTTTGTATCATGGACAGTGGCGATAAATCATTCATCATTGTTGCAATCACGCAGTAGACGTTTCCTGTACCACATCAGAGGGCTTCAGAGTTGCGTGCGCATTACATTGTTGACAAACACCATATCTTTAGAGTCAAGCGAATTGCTGTTAACTGGTCACTAGCTCAGTAGTTGGATGCTGAGTCTGTGATACAGTGGCCTGGGTTCGATTTCAGTGGCAAGACATGTTTTTTTAATTTTTAATATTATATGTAAAAAGTTTTCTTCTTCATTTTGGGCATGCCTTGGGTTCGCTGCGCCCCCGTAGCGAGCGAAGCGAGCGGCGGGCTATGGTTGAAGTGTAATATTAGACATTTTTGTCAACAATGTGATGCAACGTCTTGTGTTAACATCTAGGTCACTCCACAAATTGTGTTGGCAGTTTGCCTTATAGCAAAGCCAACTGATCCTCCAAAGAGGCGCCCTAGAAGAACAAAAACGGGCTTTGTCATAGAGCATAGAGTAGAAATCAATAGTTGCTAGTCGATTATCCTGTGTAGCACAACATCGCCAGGAAATAAATTTAAAGAAGTGTTGTCGTCTTCATTCGAAGCCCGCACAATAAATTTTCCTTTAAAATTGAAGTTAAGTCGAGAAACGAGAAGATTGACTGAAATCTTGCCTTACATTCAGGGGTAACTCTTCAATAATACCTGCAAAGTCAAAAGATTAGTTGTACTCCAAAACTTTGAATTTTGAGATGAAAACATTCCGTCAGAAAACAAAGTTTGAAACCCTAAATTTTAACAATCTTTATAATACTCCATTATCCAGTGACAAAAATCAAATCGTTTATCCATGTCCTCAGGAAACAATGTGTGGATAAATTTTGATTTAAAAGGCTGGTATTTGTGTTTCCTCAAAACAGCTCGAATAAATTTAGTTGAGTAACTCAGATCATGGGATCTTTCTGCAAGGCTTTTTTGGGTTCCTGTATAACAAGAAATGTTTTCTTTCACTACTTACTTTCTTAATACTACTTGTTTGAGTTAAAAGCTTTTTTGTGAAAAAAAAAAAACTTATTTCAATCAACATACCTGTGCGATAATAAGTGGAGCGAACGGTGTAGGTTTCATAATAAGTAACAGGTAAGTCTAACAGTAGTGACAGTTCTTCAGAGAGTTATATTAATCAATGTGAAAATGCCTCTATCTAATGAGGATAAATTTGAAATTCTTTTTATTATAGAAAATAAATACACAACGCACCGAAGCTTCAACAGAGTCTAATGGTTAGCATCCTGAAAGTGAAAATATTAGCCACGTAAACGTGGGCAAGGTTATGAATAAATTCCATTCCCGTTAACCAAATTTTATAGTTTCAACTGGCTGTGACTCAAGAAAATAATAAGAATATTGACAAAGATGATCTCGATGTATTGCTTATTGCTTCATGATACAAAGGAACCCAAAAAAGGTCTTACACAAAGATCCCATGATCTAGGTTACTCAACTAAATTTATTATTATTTTTTTTCGATAAATAACATTAATGGACCGACTTTGCAGATATTATTAAATAAAGAGTTACCCCTGAATGTAAGGCAAGATCTAATATTTCAGTTAGATGGTACGCCTTGTCGTTTTTCGGCTTAACTTCAATTTTATAGAGAAAAATGGATTGGGCGGGCTTCGAATGCAGACAACAATTTTTCAGATTGACCGCAGAGGTCCCCCGACCTTACACCTCCTGATTTCGTCCTGTGAGGCAATAGAACTGGTGACAAAGACTGATTTCAAAATCTTATTCAATTAAAAAACGGGATACGACAAGCATGTGTAGAATTCCCAGCCGATCATGAAAGAAGTGCTGCTCGCCGGTAAAAAAAACCTTGTGAAGTGCATTGAAAATAACTGTGATACTGCCGAAGCCTAAAATTTGTTCATTAGATATATTAGTTAAAATAGATATATTCCATAATGTTTTTCTTTATTTTTCTGACACATATCTTTTTTTGGTCAATGCCAGTCTTACTTTTATAACAAGCAAAACTTTTTATCAAGAACAACTTTTTCTCATAAAATCAAAAATAAAAAAGTTTCTCATTTGGTAACCAAATCTGGGCAGACGCTCAACGCTGTATAATAAAATGTGCTGATCGTTGCATGTTGAAGGTTTATAATTGCTCGCGTTGACCGCTCGTGTTGTTTATAATTTGTCTTGAATGTTTACATAATATTTTCAAAGTCCAAGTTCAACCTTAGGACAGGGTGATATTTACTTAGTAGTTTTTGCATTTTAGTCATTCATATTGTATGGAAACGAGATTATTTGGACTGACTATGATAGAATGCAGGCCACTTGCATCTCAATTTATGGACCAAAATCGGATTGAGCGCCTCTTTAACAAAGACCTTAAAATAGCTGCTAAGGGATGGATACAGGGCTATCAGAGAACATGAGGCTACGTCAGTTGCCTGCGCGATGTGTTTTAACAAGATGACCGTCAACAATTTTTTAATCGGTTAGTAGAAACTGTCCAAAAACATAAACTAACAACAGAAAAATTTCTACAACGTTGACGAAACTGGATCACGATCAATTTAAAAAATGGAAGGGCCAAGTTGGTGCGTTTACGTTCACCGAGAGGGGTGAAACTATCACTACAGAAATTTGTTTCTCTGCATCAGGAGCCTATATATGCCTTCCATGATATTTCCCAGAAAGCGAATGCAGCAGGGGTTTTTGGATGGCCTTGTGCCTGGTGGATAGATTGAATTAAATGAAAAAAGGTGGACAGATAAGATATTGTTTTTTCGTGGTTTAAAAAATTTGTCGTATATTCTAAAACTTCAAAAAATTCATTGGTTCTGCTTCTGCTAGATGGTCATTCTTCACAAAAGAAATCTAGACGTAATCAATTATGATAGAGAAAATGGGATGATAATGTTGTGTTTTCCACCCAACTGCACCCCCCAGCTTATGAAGCCATTAAGTGCATATTATGAGGACGTCTTTTATTTATCGCAAGATACGAGGTCTGCATGCGCGATCTTCCATGAACTAGTAAATGTTGCAGGCGAAGTACAGCGTTCACTATATGCATAAAATAAATGTACAAGGACTTTGTTAGGGATGTTGAGGTAGTAGCATTTTCGAAAAAATTATTGAAAAAAAAACGTACAAAATATTGTTCGGAATTAACCTTAGTATTATAAAACCAAATAAGAAAAAAATATAATAATAACAAAAAATTTAGAATACCGCAGTTTTCGGCGAAAAAAAGTGTCGAAATCGAGGGCAAAAGTTGAGAAGAAAAAGCTTAAAAAACATAAAAATTCAATTCCTTATATATCTTTTAGAAGTTTCACTTCAGTTGTGTGCTTATAAAGGTGAGGCGCATAATTTTTTTTGTTAGGTCACGCAAATATTTATATGTTACATGGCAACATTGGCAACGCTGCTTAGGACGTATTCAATTGGATAATGCGATAATGACGTTAGGGACAGAGATGATAGACATAAGGCCACGGAAAGGCGCAGTTATCAACTCTAGCCTAGATAAGCCCAAGCCTGGCGTATTTTTTGGGTCCGTTACAGTGGCCCCCCCCCCCCGTTTGTATATTTCCTTTAAAACTTTAGCACTGTATACTATACACCTAGCACTATCTAGCACCCATGCTACAAGGCTACCAGTTCTCGAGTTTTAGGACAGTTTTATAGGGGGGGTCTAATGTAACACTTGCTTCCCCGTTATGGTATTGATTTAAAATTTTAACACCAAGTACGTTGCACCTAGCACTACCTAGCACCCAACTTACAGAGCTAGCACCACACCCCCCAGCGAATTAGAAATAATTTTTACTGGGGGGGGGGGGGGGGGGGGCACTGTAACGATAGGGTGATCTTTTCGGACGGGACTATCTCGTATACTTGAGGATTGAACTTCCTTACAGGTAAGTCGTTTAACCTCGAATTATACTTCGATAGTCCCGTCCTCAAGATCACCCTCTAGTATATGCCTCTCTCTGGCGGGGAATCTGTGGCATTCCAAATTACATAATAAAAATATTCTGCGATTGTCACATGATTTTTTTCGCCTAGACAGACAATAATTATTTCGCAACGTTGCCCAGACAAATTGGCTTTGAAATGGTCGAGCTTAGGTAAGCAATAAGCATCCACTTTAAAACTTTATTATTATTGTCTCACTTTTTTGCTTATCCATAAAACAATTAGTTTAACGAAGTAGATGAGTTTATGTATTTGTAAACAATTTAGATATATTATTTTAATGATTATAGTCGCCGTAAACCGTCTAGAAAAAATACGTTCTTTGATTAATTCAACAAACGTAGCAATTTATTTTTATGTCCGGGATTGAACAAACATGATAAACGTTAGGATATACGAAAATATAATTACGTAAGAATTCGTTGATTACGATACTATAAAAATGACATTATATATACTATAAAAATAATACTATACATTTCAGATTTTTCCGTAAAATAAAAAAAAATCCCAGCTCCCTAACCCCCAGTTACCTCAACTTACGTAGTAAGGGGATGATATGATGATAACTAATATAGTATTCCTTTTTTAGGTATGTTGGTCACTAGAACTGAAAATAACATATGGCATAGAAAACCATATTATTCCAATAGGTTGATGAGTTATTTTTCATATCATCCTATGAAAACAAAAATGAACCTAGTTTTAGGGATGAAAGCAAGGTAAACCAAATTCACACACCCTGACTTCAGAGATCAATCCATGTCACCGTTAAAGAGTATATTGTTGGACAATTCCTACCCAGAGAAACTAGTAAATCAATTTCTATTTAGCACTCAATCTAAAATCCCAGAAAATATAATAGAAAGGCCTTCCCAACCTCTATCTTTAAACACTTTAACCTCAACAGATCAAACTACAATAGAGGATAGAATAACTAACACCACGAATAACGTAGAAAAGTATTTCTCCTTGCCATTCATAGAGGGCTTAACAAGCAAACTTACCAACCTTTTTAAAAATATGGATATCAAAATAGCTAAAAGACAAGTCAAAACTCTGTGTTTAATTTAAACAAAAACCAAATTTCCTCTACCACTGAACGAGAATTATAATGTAGTATATAAAGTTCCATGTAAAAGTTGTGAAATGTGCTATATAGGTCAAACATCCAGAAACTTAAAGGGTCGCCTTACATCGCACAAGAGTGATATCCGAAGGGTGGTGCAATCTTGCGCACTAGCGCAACATGTCCAGGAATTGGATCACTTAATGGATTGGGACGGCACTGAGATTTTGGAAAAAGCAAATTCCTATTATAGAAGAATTTTTCTTGAAATGGTTCGCATTAACATTGAAGATAACACAATGAACAAGAATAGCGATACTCAGAATCTCGATCAGTTCGATCTACAATTATCTTTTAAAAATTCACACAGAAGGATGTCTGGCTTCGGGGGATGCTCCCACTCCAGATGAATAATTTTTTAGACCTGAGTGTGAGGTGAGACTGAATTTCGTATTGTTCTCCCCCTTTTTGCATTTGCCATATATTAAAATTAATTACATTTGAATATTGTTTTAAAAATCCGAACTTTTCAAATGTCCTGGTAAATTGTTGCAGACAACTAATTATTTCTACCTACCACTATGTCGAGCGCAAGTCAAGCAAATGCGTTTCTCTCTTCTCTGTCCCACTTACACAAATCTGATTGATGCTGTTTCGCAGAGGTGCTTTTTTAAAATCATAATTACTATCTCTTATAGGGTATGAAACCAACAACGAGTTCCATCTCACTCACACATACGCTAAATATTAGTAATATATTCAGGAAGTATGTCTTATACTAGTCGGTATTAGGCCCGGCAATTTGATAAGTTTTTGTTTTCCGAAAAAAGGGATTTTATATTTAAAAATCAGAGTACGTTGTAAATGAGCCACAAGAACGGCACCATTTTGTGATGGATTCATCTTTCAAAAGAAATTGTTGTTCCTAAAGTAGCTGGGGTGTGTTTTTCCCCCTATTGGTGAGTTTCTAGATGTAAATTAGATTGTTGGTTAGACTAACAAGTTAACTTATTAATCGTAGATTGTCCATGAAGAAGAGATAAATAAATCTCGAA
>MU196924.1:1442-11656 GCA_016904865.1 Pissodes strobi | reverse complement strand
GTGACTACAGTTACAACACACAATAGCTCGATGAGTATCGCAAATGGCTACCTTACATTTGCCACATAACATTTTTGTCTTCCTATCCCTTTCTCGAGGACAAAAAGCACATCTTATTCGTTTTGCTAAAATTGTACCCTGTGCTGCTGGTTCTAGATTTTCGGAAACACCCAATATATCCCTAATATATGTTTTAAGAGATTTATTTAGTGTTGGAATTTCTAATCTAACTCGTAGCAATGGTTTAATTAGTTGAAACGACAGTTCATGCAAAAATTGTCTTCTATTCATAGCATTGTCCCTATTAGCTAAGTTGAGCAGCACTGAAGAGTTTATACCACAATGATCCAACATACCGCAAAAAAATCTCATTGGCCACCGTCGAGTTGCTCTTGCAGTTGTGTAACTATGGCAGAGTTTATCAAAGGTATCAGTGCCTCCTTTGGTACTATTATAATCCATGATTATTTCAGGCTTTTTTGTATCATTATCGATATTACTGGAGTGGTGCATTGTCGATAATAAAAGTACAATTTTACGTTTTCTAGGAACAAATGAAACGAGTGTTTTATTGTTATCAAATGCAAACTTTGATGTTCCTACATTTTTTCCATTTAGAAAAGAAGGAGGAATTTCTCTTTTATTTTTTCTGAGCATGCCAATCATAGTTAGGTTATATTCAGTGAGCTTTTTATTGAAGAGGTCCACCGAAGCGATCCAGTTATCCACTGTGATATTTCTATTGGTTCCGTGCATCGACTCCGATAGTTTTCTAACGTAATAAGCGGGTACTGGTTCACCATTTTCTGTTGTCACTTTTCCGACATACGGGATTGCGTTAACCATGTACCAAGTTCGGGAGTCGTTCATCATAATAATTTTGATCCCATACTTATCTGGTTTGGATGCTAAGTAGATTCGAAATGGGCACCTACCTCCAAACCCCATCAATTGTTCATCTATTGTGCAATAAGAATGGGGGGTATAGTACTTGCGACAGTTAGATATAAATGTGTCCCATATTTCTCGGACAGGTGCCAGTTTATCGTTGGCTCGCCGCTCTTGTCTGGTTTCTTTGTCGTCAAATCGTAGACAAGATGACAAGAATTTAAACCTGTTTTTTGACATTGCTGCCCTGAACAAAGACATACCATATCTATTTGACCACAATTCATCAGTGCTCGAATTTGCTGACTTTTTTACTCCAGATAAATACAGAAGTCCGAACAAGGCACGAATTTCTAATAAATCTGTATTGCGGTGGTAGGACTGTAAATGATTGAAAGTGCTTTTCTTTCTTGTAACTTCTTCGTTGGTATGGAGAACAATTTTGTCCAAAATATCTTGATCAAATAGGAGTGACCAAGCTTCAAGTGGAGTTTTCACGCTGCGAGCATCTCCTTTAGGACCTGGCATAATGGACACAATGTTCCTTATTGGACGTCTTCCTCTACTTTCAGGACTTTCAGTACTCCATTCGTAGCCATTTTTACCTTTAAGTGCTGCAGACCGATTCGCAGAAGGTTGTTTTTCTTGCATGTCGTTATCACTCGACTCACTTTCTGACTCTTGCTGCTCTTCCTCTAAAGGCTGACTCGCAAAAAGCTGTTCTTGCATTTCTTCATCACTCTGCTCACTTTCTGACTCCTGCTGTTCTTCCAAATAATCTGAATCCTCGTCCGTGTCATTGTCACCTAAACAATCTTCCTCTTCGTTTTCTTCTTCTAAAATAAATTTATTCATTTCCTCCTCAAGCTCTTTTTCTGTCAAAGGTCGCTTGCTGCCACAAGAACGGCTGGCTTGATCCATAATGTTAATTTTTTACTAAAATATAGCAAAGTAATAACTATCAATAAGGAAAAGTGATAAAAACTACTTACCAAATAGGAAATATTTAAAGTAGTAACAACTTTCCGTACTAATAAATATGTAACGCCAAGGACACCTTGGGGTCAAGCGGACCCCACACATTCTTTATCTCACGGCTAAAAGTCAACTAATTCAAATATCAACAAACAGCGTTGATGGGGCATATGTACTACTTGATAATATATGAAAATATGCTAGCAATACCTCTTCCTTTATTGTGGATAAATTTTTTTTTATTGCACCAGGTCTCGAACAAACTGAACTCTTTTCTGTAACGTTCTTTAGATTTTTCTGGAATCAGAGTACTATTTGCTGCCTTGATGGCCTCTATGATGTCTTCTGAAAAACCTTCTCCTTCAAACTGTTCTTCGCTATCCATTTTAACACAAAAACTTGCAAAAATGATGAAACTGAAGAAAGGCTACAGTTGTTGATTGTCAATGTTTGATTGTTTGACAGTTGCTGAGGTATAAAACAATATTTACCACCTGCTCCAGAACGGGGTGATGTGTATTTGATATTTTAATCACAACCTGCACCTAATTACTGTAATATATACCAGGGGTGTCAAATTAGTAGAACATTTTATATAACTTCTGTCACAATTTCAAAAATAGTGCGGAAAAGTTACTTTTGCGCACGATCGTAGAAAAATTAATTTTTAATATGCCTTAAACTTGTTATTAGGGCTAAGTATATTTAAATTTTTTTTGAAGGGTAAATTTTTTAATGAAATGAATTTAAAAAACATATTACTTAAGTAAGTCATGCTATACCTAACCAATTCGAATTTAAGTTCGAATAGTCCGGTTAGAATTTTACCTCTTGAAAAAAGAAACTAAGTGTAATATTCTAATAAAAACGCCGTGAAAAGGAAAAATATAAACTTATATTATTAATTAACCTAAACGTTTGCTAGTTATTTTAAAGAAATGAGCGTCAGATATGAAGTATCTGACGAAGACACAGTGTTTTCGACACAATTGTCATTATTTAAATAAATATACTTGAAAATTGAACAGTTCTTCTTCTCTTCTTACTCTATTTTTAGGCAAATTGCCTGTTCATTCTTCGCAGCATGCCTTCAGTTCAACCAATGGCAAGATTGTCGCTCTACATTTTTCGTGGCCTCCCCATACTTCTTCTTCCCAGTGGTGATTCGTTTCGTGCTATCTTTACTATTCTCCCTTCGTCCATTCGACTTATGTGTTCGTCCCAATCATGCTTTCTGTTCAAGACCCATTCATTTACATTCTCCACCCTGCATGTTCTCCTTATGTCTTCGCTACGTTCTCTGTCTAGTAGCGTTTTCCCAGTAATTTTTCTTAGAACCTTCATCTCGCTTGCTTCTAGGAGCCTTTTAGTTTTGGTTGTATCCGGTCGGGTCTCTGCTGTATAGGTCATTATGGGTCTGATGACAGTTTTGTATATTCTTGACTTGACTTCAATATCTATATATTTGTTTTTCCATATAGTGTCGTTTAAACATCCCGCTACTTCTAGTGCTTTTGTTGTTTGCTGCCTGACCTCTGTGTCAATATCACCATATCCGGATAGTTCTATAGCGAGATATTTGAACTTCATTTCCTGCTGTATTATTTTGTCGTCAACGACAAGTTTGCACCTTATAGGAATTTTGGATGTTGTCAGGCTTTTTGTTTTGGAGAGTAATGAAACACCTTGTATATCATGCAAATTTTAATCCAAAACGAATCATGAAGAGCGTAACAGAGCGCTTTCGTCCGTAGCCATCATCAGTGTTACCTGAAAGTAAGTAAAAGAACCCCTTGTCAGTGGTGAGTCAAAGAATGTTGTTGAATTGAGACATTGGTTATTTTCAGTTATAAATTTATTGGGATTAAAACAATTTTTTTATTACAAAAAGGGGGGATTAACTAAAGTAATTAATTGAGTAAGTAAGTAAATAATTAATTAAGAATGAAGGTTTTTGTGTCATTTTTTATACGTGAAAAAGAAAATGGTAGACCTCTTTTACTTACTTGTCAGTAGACAAAGGACATATCCATGGATCAAACACAACAAAAATCGACAATGGTCACAATTAAATATCACACATTGTGCGTCACATTATGAGAAATGGTTCACATAATTTAGATTAAAATAAAAGTTAAAATATATGAAATTAACAACAAAAGCATGGTACAAAGACCCGTGGTTTTGGATGACACATTGAATGTGTCGGCTGTCACTATTGACAGTCTTGACAAGCAGACTGATGACGCTTATATGCCGAAAAACGGCGGTAATTTTAAATTTTAAGTTTTAAAAAGACAAGTATTAAGTTGAAAGATAAAATCAGATAAAGTTACTGCAGTGGTCTGAAATTAACCTAAAATACAAAAGGAGTTGCTACTATGCCAGATGAGACAAAACAAATACCATAATACGCATTGAATGGCTAAATTGCAATTGAATATTTGAAAATTCGGTTGACTGTTTGTGATGGCTTGCAAGTTGGTTTGGAAGAAAATGCTTGATCAAGTGAAAATAGAGGACTAACTTAGAGATAAGGTTAGCCTAGGCTAGCTCAACTCGACGGATAGAACAGAAAAGAAAGGAGATGACAATAACCTAAGTTAACTCAACTCCTAGAGGACTAGCTTAAGAAGGGATGAAATTAGCCTAAGCTAAATCAACTTGAAAGATAGAGAAAGAGGAAGACAGATGAAAGATAAAAGTAAAATAAAATAAAATTAAATTACATTGCTGTAGTAGAAAACAGGAGAAATTATTTGAAATAGAAACGCTTGATCAAGCGGCCCCCCAACCTTCAAGTGTATGGGCAAAAGTTAATTCAGTCGAGAAGCCTTCTGTGTAATGGAATGTAAGATCTGTGGGATACAGAAGACTTTCCTTGAGGAGGGCTACCGCTCAGGTCGACATATGGTTTTTGAATAATTGCATTAAGGAAGAGGTCACACCAACGTTTGCGACAGTCAAGATTTCCAAAAACGTTCCTCTTAAATTTAAACAAGATCTTCAACTTAAATTCATAAAATCTGAAATTTGTAAGCACTATGCTAGATTAGATTTGATCAACTGTCAACTAAAGAAAAATTATGACAACTTTGTCGACCAATTCGGTCGCGATCACTTCTCTGAATTTTCGGATGCTAAAAATCTTAAGTTTGCACGAGTGAGATCCAAGCTTGATGCTCTCATCAAACACTTGCAGAGATTCAATTCCACCTCCAAGAAATTCCCAAATTTTAAATTTCATGAGAGAATCAAGAATTTGACCTACACAGTTTTTGACACAGATGAGCTTGAACTTTTAAACTTGGGGCTTAAACACTGTTTGAGACCTTCACTGTCCGAGGGTGATGTTTTGCAGTTCGCAGTTGAGCTTGATGTTTTGGTTGAGCAAATCTCCAATGATTCTAACATCAAAAAATTCGCAATGACTTTCATAACATCTTGTATAACACAAAGAAAAATCTATCAAAATTTAACATTCGTTCGTCTAATTTCTATTTATTTTAAAACTTCGAAAAAGCTCAAATTAAAAATTAAAAATGAAGATCTCATTGTTTCTAAGGCAGATAATGGCAATTGTTTAGTTTTTCTCAAAAAGACAGACTACATTTCTAAAGTTGAGACATTCTTAGTCGATAATAAATTCTCTCAATTACCTAACAACCCTTTTAATAGTTTTATAAGGAAAGTCACCAGGCTCATCAAGCATTTCAAACCGTTTTTCGAAGAAAATAATGCTAAGAAAAATCTAATTTCTAGCAATCCAACAAGACCTAGGTTGCATGGCCTCCCTAAGATCCATAAAATAGATACACCAACTAGACCTGTGGTAAGTTTTACTAACACACCAGTTTATTTCCTAGCTCAATTTACATATAACTTGATTAAGGATATCACTAAGTTTTCTCCTACATATTCGGTAAGTAATTCCATTTCTTTAATCAATAAACTAAAAAATTTACAACTTCCGCACAATTACATTATGGTTTCTTTCGATGTGTCTAACCTATTTACTACAGTACCAAAAACCGAGGCAGTACAACTTGTCGGTGATCTTCTTACTTCATGTAATGTTAACGATCAACAGCAAATTAATGTATTGCCACTTCTAAACGTTTGTTTGTCTCAGGACTTTTTTCAATTCAATAACAAATATTATAAACAACCTGATGGCTTGGCAATGGGCAGCTGTCTTTCTCCTTTTTTAGCAGATATTTTCATGAACAATTTGGAAAACAGTCATATAGTCACTCCCATAAATCAAGAGATCCTACATTGGTTCCGTTATGTGGATGATTGTCTTTGCTTCCTTGATTGCAATGCTCAGGGGGCCAACGCTCTTCTAGACAAACTTAATATCATCCATCCGAACATTAATTTTACAATCGAACTTGAAAATAATAATAAACTTAATTTTTTGGACATCACTGTTCATAGAGCGATGAGCGATTGAGTTTTCGATCTATAGGAAACCTACTCAAATGGACCACACTATATCCGCTTGATCAAGCGTTTCTATTTCAAATAATTTCTCCTGTTTTTTACTACAGCAATGTAATTTTATTTTATTTTATTTTACTTTTATCTTTCATCTGTCTTCCTCTTTCTCTATCTTTCAAGTTGATTTAGCTTAGGCTAATTTCATCCCTTCTTAAGCTAGTCCTCTAGGAGTTGAGTTAACTTAAGTTATTGTCATCTCCTTTCTTTTTTGTTCTATCCGTCGAGTTGAGCTAGCCTAGGCTAACCTCATCTCTAAGTTAGTCCTCTATTTTCACTTGATCAAGCATTTTCTTCCAAACCAACTTGCAAGCCATCACAAACAGTCAACAATTGCAATTTAGCCATTCAATGCGTATTATGGCATTTGTTTTGTCTCATCTGGCATAGTAGCAACTCCTTTTGTATTTTAGGTTAATTTCAGACCACTGCAGTAACTTTATCTGATTTTATCTTTCAACTTAATACTAAACTTGTCTTTTTAAAACTTAAAATTTAAAATTACCGCCGTTTTTCGGCATATAAGCGTCATCAGTCTGCTTGTCAAGACTGTCAATAGTGACAGTCGACACATTCAATCTGTCATCCAAAAGCACGGGTCTTTGTACCATGCTTTTGTTGTTAATTTTATATATTTTAACTTTTATTTTAATGTAAATTATGTGAACCATTTCTCATAATGTGACGCACAATGTGTGATATTTAGTTGTGACCATTGTCGATTTTTGTTGTGTTTGATCCATGGATATGTCCTTTGTCTACTGACAAGTAAGTAAAAGAGGTCCACCATTTTCTTTTTCACGTATAAAAATGACACAAAAACCTTCATTCTTAATTAATTACTTACTTACTTACTTAATTAATTACTTTAGTTAATCCCCCCCCTTTTTGTAATAAAAAAATTGTTTTAATCCCAATAAATTTATAACTGAAAATAACCAATGTCTCAATTCAACAACATTCTTTGACTCACCACTGACAAGGGGTTCTTTTACTTACTTTCAGGTAACACTGATGATGGCTATGGCCGAAAGCGCTCTGTTACGCTCTTCATGATTCCTTTTGGATTAAAATTTGCATGATATACAAGGTGTTTCATTACTATGTTTCGTACATGCACACAGCCTTTACCCTGCATTTAATTTTTGTTTTGGAGGCAGAAATTATCATATTGAGGGACTTTGCCGTACAATTGAAGCGATATAGCAGTCTTTGAAGGTCGTCTTCGTTTTCTGCCACTAGCACGGCGTCGTCGGCATAGCACAGAACCGTAATGTTGCGGTCACCCATCTTGTATCCACTCAGGCTCCTTACTTGTCTTATTATTTCATCCATAATTATGTTAAAAAGGAGTGGGCTTAGTGAGTCGCCCTGTCGTATTCCCTTTACTACAGGAATTGGTTCAGTGAGGTCCCCATCGATCTTGGCCTGGATTTTGTTGGCGCTGTATAAGTTCTCTATGACATGACTTTGATTAGGTTATGTGGTACTAGACTACAAAGACCGCATCAGTACATGATCGTCCCGTTCTGAATCCTTGTTGTATGGTATTGTTTATATTGTTTATTTTGTTTGTTATTATTTTTGTTGTCAGTTTTAATGCTGTGCTGAGTAGGTTTATGCCTCTGTAGTTATCTGGTATTTTTCGATCCCCCCTTTTGAACATATGAATAGTGGTACTTGTTCGCCATTCGTCTGGTATACTGTGGTAGGCAAAGATATTTTTAATCAGTCTGGTTCGTTGTTGGATGAGCTCTTGTCCACCGTACTTGAGTAGTTCGTTTGGGATGTTGTCTGGTCCAGGGCTTTTTCTATTTTTTAATTGTCGGAGCGCTGATTCTATGTCTTTACTTTCTATTTGTATGTCTTCGTTAGTGATTATAGCCTGGTGTGTTATTCTGCGCCATTGCGTCTTTCTCCTTGCTGTAGAGTTTTGTGAGATATTCAACCCAGGTTTCCTTAGTTATATGTTTAGGTTCAATTAATTCGTTGGTCTCTTTTCTTTGATTTCTAATAAACCGCCAGATTTGTTTTTAGAGAACATAGAAGTCACTCTCCATCCTTTTTGAGAAAGTTTCCCAGTGATTGGCCTTACTTTGTCTTGTAAGTGCTTTTGTCACGTTGCGGATTACTTTATATTGTTCGTATGATTCTTGTGTCCTCAGTGTACGATAGTTTAGATAAGCCTTTTTCTTTTCTTCGCTTTTATTTTTGATTTCTTGGCAAAACCATGGTGTTTTATTGTGTTTTCTGGTAGATCTGTTTATATCGCGGGTTCAAGTGCTTCGACTGCGGCCTCTTTGATGTTAGCCTTTAGTTTCTCCCAACTAGTATTTACATCTTCTAGCTCATTTACTTGATTTTGCTCTATCTTTCCTTTTAATCTACTCTGGTATAGGGTTCTTGTAGAGTCATTCCATTCCATTCTTTTGTTCTACTCTTTTTGATTCTCTGTTTCTTGATCTCTGGGGTAGTTTTAATTTGATCTTTCCGAGCAGTAGGTTGTGGTCACTACCGACGTTGCGCGTTGGCTGAATTTAGTGTTCTGACGTCTTGTATCTGACTTGGGTGTATACGTCTGTTGCTCAGTATGTAGTCAATGGTTGATCTTTGCCCTTTTGTGTTTTCGAATGTGTATTTGAATTGAGCTCTATGATCGAAGAAGGTATTATTTATTCTTAGTTCGTTTGCGTGCATAAGTTGATCATAATCTCCCCATTATCATTCATCCACATTTTCGTTAAATCGTTGTTTTACTCCTTGTATGTCTTCATTGCCAATTCGTGCATTGAAGTCCCCGAGAATAATCATCATTTCATTTGGTGGTAGTGATTCAATCGTGTCTTGAAGCTGATCAAAGAATGACTCTTGCTCATGCCTGGGTTTGTTATCTTCCGGTGCGTTTACTAATATTACATTTATTTCTTGGTCTTCTGCTCGAAGTTTAACGGTAAGTATTCGAGATGATATATAGCGGCATTCGTTTATGGTTGGCTTATATTTATTGCGTATCATTAAGGCTACGCCTTCTTTAGCCCGTTCCTGCTTTTCGACACCACTGTAGATCATTAAGTATTTTTCATATTGTTTTGGCCTTTCCCCTTCTTTTTTGTTTCCTGTAGAGAGCAGATATCGATGTTGTGGTCGTTCAATTATTTTATTGTCTCTGCTCTCTGGTGTTTAGTGATCTGATATTCCATGTTGCAAATCGTAGTACGTCTTTCCTTTTCCAACTCTTTTTTCCGTTTTCGTGCGTGTGTCATCATCTTTTGTTCAATCCGGTTCCGAGGCAGGCTGTCGGTTCTGTGAGCATGCAGTCTTTTTTACCTTAGGCAGGGTGTTGGCCTAACCTTTGAACCCTCCTCCTTTATCCGGGCTTGGAACCGGCAACGTGGGTACTGAACTACTCCATTCATCCAGCAACCATGCAGGCGGAACAGTTCTTGTTAGAAAGCCCTTATCTATAATATAGGGCTTTCTATAGGGCGAGACCAATCGGGACAAAAACTTCGTAACGGTACGTCGGATCGCTCTGAAACTTATACCAATCGATTTGTAATCGAAAAAAAATTGATTTTATGTCTGTAGCGACTTGAAATTTGGCATAGAGGTAGAGGTCCACGAACCCTCGGAACCTATTGATTTTGGTTACGATCGGTTAATATACAGGGTGTGAAAACAGGACAAGTTACCGTTTTTTGGCGTTTTTGGCATAAACAAGGACCAACATTTCAAGATAGCGACTTGAAATTTGGCATAGAGGTAGAGGTCCACAAACCCTCGAAGCCTGTTGATTTTGGTTTTGATCGGTTAATATACAGGGTGTGAAAACAGGACAAGTTACCGTTTTT
>JAEQML010080258.1:0-11657 GCA_016904865.1 Pissodes strobi | reverse complement strand
AGCCTCTGTTGCTTTTATTTGGATTGCAAGAAACAAGGCTTGTCAAGTTATCAATTCTAAATTTAATTATGGACATCCACGACGCAATACTCTAGAGGCAAATTATTTAAAAGGGTTGATCATATCTTGAAAGAAATAGATAAAGAATAAAGTGGAAAACCGATGAAGGGAAAACTTATACAATGTGAAATCAATATTATGAATAACAACTTTGGTGTTCAAAGTAAAATTTTACTTCGAATTCTCTCATAAATTCCGCAGAAACCGCTGCTTATCGCCTGAAAAATGCCTAAATTCTCCGATCGTGGCCCATTTTCCCATCTTCAAATACGTTTAAATGAGATTTCAGGCAAATAAATCTACTTACTTACCATAAAAGTTATCAATGACAGGATAAACACTGACTCTGGCCTCATCTATAAGCTTGCTGGGCATCAACGTAGAAAACAACATGTCTTGGCTTAATCATGTCACCAAAATCGCCCAGATAGCAGCACAAAAGCTAGGAGTACTCTACAGAGCAAAAAAGATATATGCACCTCATCAGCTCTTACTGCTCCAGATAAGACCATCTCTAGAATACTGTTCCCATGTGTGGGGCTCGGTACCCAAGTGCTCAAGATATTGGACTCCATACATAGGAGAGCAGTCCGCGTAGATGACCCAGAGCTGACTAAAGGCCTTGATAGCGTTAAACATTGAAGAAAAGTGACGGATCTATGTTATGATTCCGCCCAGAGTTGTGCCAAACAGAAACACCCGTGAGACATAAGCTGTTCAACATACATAAAAAACATAAAAAAATAAATCTACATATTTATTAAAAAAGTTATGTTAAAATATTGCAAGATGTATTCCTTAAAATTTTCCATAATGCATCAAAGAAACGGCTGTCTATTCAGACTAGATAGAAAATTACCAAAATATTGAAAACATTTTAAAATTTCTGTGATTTTCTCTATGATTTCTCGTATTTTCCAATCTCGTATAGAAAACCGTTACGGACTTTTTTTGGTTTATGAATTGGAGATTGATTTCTTGAAAATAGTTGTGCTCTTAAATTAAATTTTCCAAACTGAAAATCAAAAATTCACCAATTCGGCAGACCAATGCGATTTTTTGGTATTTTCTGTTTAAATCCCCTTTCTTTAATGTACGAAAGTTTGGTTGCTCCAGATTATTCGATTTTCCATTAATAAAATATTAGTGGTGACGCGTCCGGTTTTCTAAAAAAAGAATGCTTTATGGAAAAGAAATTTAAAACCTTAATTTTTTTAATCTAGAAATCGATGTTTTTACGTTTTCCCTGGAAAGCCTATTTCCTAACACTTTCGAAACAGAGAAGAATTTAGAGATTTTTTCTCCTAGAAATTACCATCGTCTTCAAAGTTTTCTCTTTTTCAAAAATATAAACGCTCAAAAAAATACTCTGACAAATTTTAATAGTGACCGTCAAAAGGTACGTATCCAGAAAATTTCATCAAAATTGTTTAATTTTTTCGACGGAAAATCTAATTGCCAAAAGCAATTTTCTGCCGGCGGCACCCAATTATTGCCTAAAAACCTGCCAAATCCCAAATTTCCAGAAAAGAGAAAAATAAGAATGAGCGTTAAATAGCCAAGCGTATACAGCTTTAGGCGTTACACATACATGCGTATGTATGTGTAACATAGTCTTATTCACTACTCAGGGAAAGGTGTCTTGAGCGCACCTAAAGTTTTCACTTGCTAAAGCCAGTCAGTGCAAATTCATTACAGGTAGATTTTTCGTTTCAAGAACAATTGCTTCATCCTTTCTATATTGGCAAAACACAGGCAAAGTGTCCAGTTGATTCTTCTGCAAGACTTAATCTCTTAAACTGGTTTTGACAACTATTTAGAGTAAATTCATATTTATGAACGAAGACGTGAGAAACTGTCATAATTTACATATTTGGCATGAAGAAAATATCCATGCAATAATACAAACTAGGCAGCAATAAAAATGTATGGTTAATGGGTGGGCGAGGATCATTGGGAGTAATTTAGTGTGTACTTTATTTTGGAAGAAATGATGCCCTGTATTTACAATTCTTGCAACAAAATTTCAATAATTTGTGAGAAAATGTACCATTGCAAATTGGAGCGCACATGGTGCTATAACACATTTTAGCAACGAAATACGACGTCATTATGCCACAAACTAACTGAAATCAATTAGATCAATTTTTTGATGTGCTACAAAGAACTTAGAGGAGGAGGTGATTGAAAGAATAACCCGTTATAGAGATCAAAAGTGATTTTGAAATGTTGTTTTACAAATATTACGTGAAAAATTTTAACAAGAGAATTGTCATTAACATATTTTGTATATTACTTTTCAACTTTTTCTGTTTTTCTTCAACCAACTTTTTCAAACGCTTTTCGATCTTATAAATTTCGAATTGTAAATCTCTCAGCATAAATTATTCTTCCCTCCAGAGAATTTCATTTTAGCATTACATTTGTTTGTAATGATAACTAGTAATAATTAACAACGAATTAATTTTAAACAATGTGTAATTACTGCTGTTAGTAGATTGCAGAAAAATTTGATTTTCTCGAAAATGGTTGATTTTTACGGAAAAAATTTAGAGTATGGAGTGTTTTAAGAGGTATGCCCCAAAGCCCAAAGTACTTCAAAAATCTTATTTTAGATTTGTTAACTACCAACAGTCGAAATTTTAGGCAGGCGGGTTTAATGTCAAGTCAAATCCTGATATTTCTGGCAGTCTTTTCAGTAGCTCCGCATTTTGCCAAAATTGTATTGAAATATACAAGCCGATTCAAGAGTTATAGCAGGAAAGGTTAAGATTACCTGCCTTAGAAACAAAATGTATGTAAAACACACCGCTAATTTTAACGGCCCCAACACAATGACACGTTATGCTTACCGGACCTGTATGTCTGATCTAAAAATATATTAAGTTACTTATCTTCAAAAAAGTAAAGACACATTTTGTATAAATGCATATAATTAGAAGCAATACGAGAGAAACATATTATATAAAAATCATAAATATCATAGTTATATAAACACCTATAACTTGAGTCTGTTTATTTTTGGCGCTTCAGTGGAGAATTAGTACTTGTGAACCAAGGCTAGCGACGAAACGGCCGGCGGCAGCTTCAGGCATCACGTAAGGAGATGTCGAAAACCTGGACATCAAAAATAAAAAAAATACAACAGTAAATTAAAACAATAAAATTTAAATTAATCACAATACGAAAATACCTATTTTATGAAAAAAGAAAAAATACATCATCATTTCTAAAGTGTCTTTTTGTTCGATTTTTTTTTACGTAGATTGAAGTGAAATAATCGATTTCCAATTTCTTTGACCTACAAATTGATGCTTTTACATTTTCCCTCAAATATCCATCCTCAACATTTTCGAAACAGAGAAGTATAATATAGTTTTCCTGTTTTGAAGTCTCTATTGAAATATCTCTCGGATTTTTCGAGCCTCACGAATCTTTCGGCGCTAAAAGGACCTAAAGTGACTCCTTTTTCAGAAATATACACGCCGAAAAAAAATAATCGTCATTTTTCGATTCTCGGCAAAAATAAAATGTACAGAAATTTTCATCAAAATGAAATAAATTTTTTGACAATTATCGTGCATCAAAGCAAAATTTTTAAAATTTGCACATTTGACGTAATAACACGGAAATGGAAAATTAAGTTGACGCTGACTTTCCTCGAATAAACAATAGCAGCGCGTCACTCAGCGCGCCTGACGGCTGAGTTACATCCACTACACAAGAAGAAGTGTGCTGAACACGTCTGACTGGTTCATCCTCTCGCTTGGATGAAGTCTGACTTTATCCGAATGAGCGTCACATAGCCGAGCGTGACGGCTCAATCTCATTCCCTACTCAGTAGAACAAAAGTGTCAAAAGAAGTTTCCACTTCCATAAAGCTTTGTTTGTAATTTGTCTGTGCTGGTCAAGAAATACAATTGATGTCATTACGCTCCTAAGATTGCACTTGGGGAAAATGTATAATGTGCTTTCTGCAATTTTTATAGACGAGCAGAGGGCGACACCAACATAAAAAGCACAAAAAAAAATAGTACTGCCTCCAATATTTTTTTATGGAATTGGCACACACACCAAAAGGAGATCCTATGGCACTCGTCGAGCGGTGTGTGTGCACTTATACGGTTCTTGAATAGTTGCAGGTTGTAATTAGGGGGAAATTGATGTCCTGGGAGTAGCGAAATAGAGCACCAAGCTGATTTTGCGATGTTAGCAACGTGGTCATGCCAGGACATATTGCTGTTGACCAAGACACCCAGTAGTCCGATTGACAAGGATGAAGGAATGGTCGATCCTGCCATAATGATGTCAGAGCCGGCGTATTGGCTTTCTTGGTAATCATGCTGCATGGGTTTTTGTTGCATTGAACTGGGCCAAATTCCTCTCGCCCCAGGTTCGAATTTTTTCCAGATCTTGATTAATTGATTGTTGTAATCTGCTCCTGTCTGCACTGCTAAAGGTTTTTCTTATCTAAATTGAGAGATAAGGGTACTGTCATCTGCAAAACTGTAAACAGGATTATTAATTTAGGTCAGCAGGTCATTAATATAGATGAGTATTGCGCCCTGAGGGACTCCCGAATGGTGAATGTGTCTGAGATGTGTCAATTAACTGCAACGTGCAGAGATCGGTTCTTAGGGAAACTGGCAAGCCAGCTGCAGAGAGACGCTGGCAGTCCGAAAGATGCCAGTTTGTTGAGCAATTCGTCATACCAAACTCTGTCAAATGCCGTCGAAATACCCAACGCAATCGCTCTAGATTCTCCGTAGTTCTCAATTGCCGTACTCCATATGTGAGTGACATAGGCCAATATATCTCCTATCGATCTCTGTTTGCGGATGTCATATTGGTTATGGTTAATTATTCTGTTGGTCTCGAGGTACTTTAATAGTTGCTTACTACACGTTCCACGACTTTGGACATTATTGACAAGGCAATTGGGCGATAGTTTGAGGGCGTGGTTTTCTTGCCTTTTTTGGAACAAGTTGCACTCAGCGACTTTTTAAGAAGATGGGTTGGTAAGAGAGAGAAAAATGCCTGAAAAAAAATGGGTGTTAGTTCGTTGGTGCAGTTGTTTAGCCCGATGGCAGGTATTCCATTCAGCCCTGATCATTGAACTTCAGTGGCCCTGATGCTCTCTGAGGATTTTACGGATGTCAGGATGATGAAACTTGACTTCTGTCACAGAAGAAAATAATTCTTTTGTGCTTCTGTCATGGTAGTGTTGTTGAGGGATATGGTGGGGCGAGCTTTGCCATGGGAGGCGATTAAGGTAGATTGCGATGAATACATTTCGGCAATCATGTTTGCTAACTGTGACTGTTAAAGGTGGAAGAGACGTTATTTATAAAATTGTTACTTACTGCCTTTGCTACAAACCAGGAGTTCCTGGAGCCACTGCCTTGCAAAAGTTTATACATCTTAGTATTCAGACAGAAGACGTATCAGTTTGTACAACTATAGATTTCTTAAACAATACCAACAACTTCCTTACAAAATGTGGAGAAAGAATTTGCCAAAACACTGCTCTGCTAAAGATATTGTTACATTTTTAGAAATTGAGCCAGATTTGTAGCAACGTTCCTAAACCTTCGAAAAAGATGCGAATTATCTGATTCTGAGGAGAAAAGTGAGGCAATGCAAGAGCCACAAAAGAAGTTTAAAGTGAAATTTAGGTACATTTGCGACATTTGTATTATAAAAATTGAAAGAAATACTTGGCTAGTTTGGGTTATAGTAACCTTGAAAGAAAAATTAGTTATTATTTATTATACACCATTGGAATTTTTAAATTAGATGAAAACTTATAGACAACGCCTCGTTGTTTTAAAAATTAAAATTGATTAAAAAAAAGGCTCTTCGATCCACAGTTATTGCTCTGGATAGGTTGTCAAATATTATTCAATCGATAGGTAAATAGACGATGTTACAAAATTAAAAACGAGATAGATGCTGGTTATTATAACAACATGTGGACTAATGTGGTATTAATTGGGTTTGTTTCTAATTATTATTGATAATGACTTTAATATGTATTATTTATTTTTTCAATGACATTAACTTATCGAACGTTTAACAGGCCAGGATATTCTAGGCTGCGAAGAAGTTACGACCGGCACTGTTGAAAGCATATTTAACTGATGATGGCTTGTCTGAAAGATAGTGTAAAGTCAATTAATTAATTGATTAATTTTAATGCGAAAATATAGTGTTTCCATTCCACAAATTAAATATCTTTGATGGATGGTCAATGTTGGCCGATTTCAGATAATCCCTCATTTCTTCTTTAAGTAGCTGAAAGCAAGAAATAACATTAATTTTCACATAGTTTATCTATAATATAATTTTCTATTTAAGTCCAGTTTAAATTTGACCATACAAAAATAAGTCAATAATACGTTACGTGTGAAGTACCGCAAACACGACCTAATTTAGACAACCAGTTCGCTCCGTCCAATTACAATCGAGGAATATCGGAAGTACTTGAATAAAATATAAATTTGGGAGTAATCGGTTAATAAATCAGCGATTGATTAATAGATTAAGGGCCACTACTTTGAACTTCGATTAGTCACTAGATAAATGAATCAATGTTTTGAAGGTGCCATGCCAGTATGACATTAATAGATTTGCGATATTCAAAACACTGTTTAATTTAGCAGTGGTGGTCCTTATGATATTAATGTCATTGACGATCATTGGAAAAATACTTTGTCTCAGGATATATCTCTATCTCTAGGGCACCAATGTATACAGGCGTCGGCGTCGGTGCAGATGGCGTCCTTATTATAATCATGTAATATATTTCTAGTACAGAAAATATTCCATAACTGCAAAGTCGATATTTGTACCTACTTGTTATTGTCAGCATTACTAAGTGTACTGTTTTAATATGTCATTGTGCTATTGTAAAAATTCTTGTAAGGTTATGTTAATTTTAATTTCGGTGCCACTTATACGTATATTAATAATCAAGAGCGAATGATGAATTCAATCGAGCTCTTATATGGTTTAATTAATTGTTCATTTATATGTTTAATTCATGGCCGTGATTCTGATTAGTAATTTTTCTATGTCCAGGTGAACTGCGTGTTTTATGAAGATAAGGTCAATATAGGTCCTGAGGCAGCCAAAGTTTTTGCGTAATACTTTAGTTCTGTATACTCCTCTGCTCGTCCTGCACAAGAGTGATTTCATCTAATAATATATATACACATCACCAATCATTCTATTTCAATTTCAGACATTTATTCCGATCTGAGCAATTTAAAAATTCACAAGGGGCCTGGGCCGCACGGCATTTACCCCATTTTAATTAAAAATTGTTAATTTGTCTTTCCTAGACCTGTGCACCTCATCTCCAATGGGTCCTTGAGACATGGCCTCGTTCCAGTTTTGTCATTTCTGTACACCAAGTGGTGACAGAACTACTGGGCACATCTGTCCTATTTTAAATATTTTTGGGAATATTGCAACTAGAATAATTCTGAGCTCGGTGTAGCCTCCTGAGATCATTTAGGAAGCAGATTGGCTTTTGGATTGTTTAGACGCTCGGAGCTCAACCTTCTTGTTTATTCACATTACGTGCTTGGGGCCTTGGAGAGGGATACTGAGGTTCATAATGCTTATAGAAATATTTCCAAGGCAGTTGACAGGGTTGGCTACAATCGAGAACTTGGGAGTATCTGCTCAGTTCGATCGAGAGTTATCTTAGGGGTCGAACTCAGACGATGCGAGTGAACGGGTTTCTTGCTCCATGAAGTCTCTGTCCTATCCGAGATTCCCCAATGATCTTGCATGATGTTTCCTTGTGTTTACGTCTTATAAGTTCCTCCTGTTTGCCGACGATTTGAAATTGTTCAATATAATTGCTACAGTTAATGGCTGTCTGGCACTTTAAAATGACCTTAATAGATTTGTAGTATGGTGCCACTATAATAAATTGTAGATCAATTTATATAAATGCAAGCTTATGAGATTTTCTAGGTTGCGTTTTCACACAATTTTTGATTAGGTGAGTTTCTGCCTTCCGTCGAGTTTATCAGTGATCTTGGTGTTGTTCTTGATAAAGAACTATTATGACTAATGTTGCAAGCAAGTCCATGAAGATTTGACTCATTAAAGGAAATTCTAAAAACCTTTCCTCTATTCTTTCTCTCCAAATTCTTTATCGGAGTCTGATTAGACAACACTTAGAGTATGCCTCCTCAGTTTGGAACCTCCACTACTCTAACAATATTAGCATGATTAAGCGTGTATAAAGGAATTGTGTAAACTACAAATTTTTCACTATAATGCCTTGTACCGTAGGTTTAATCTTCTGCCATCGTTCCTCCTCTTCAAAGTGTTCAAGTTACTGGTGCTTATCTTATATATCTTACTGAAGTTGGCTTGCATGCTCGTTCCAATTTACCTGTGGCTGCTAAACATTTATTTCCGGTTTCCATTTGTAATTATGATTTGATAAATATATCAATCTTTTACATTTTAAGTCAACAGCGCTATGCAATAAGCAGAAAAATCAAAATCTTTTAAATATTAGTTTTTACATACCTTGAGTATTAATTTTTATCAATAGCTAAATAAAAACGTTAATAGATTTTTGAAACAGCCAGTTGATTGAAAACTTTATCAAGATATTTATTTGCTGAAAATAATAACGCTAATAAAAAACCATAACGTTAGTTTGGCAGGGCGCTGCAAAAAAAATCGAAATATATCAATTGCTTTTCTCAAAGCCAACTAGAGTACTAGAGTGTTATAAATAATTTTGTCATAATTTCGTCACAAATTTGATTAAAAATACCGCAAATGAAAATATAGTTTCTCGCCAGCTTTTATTGATATTCGATCTGTGTGCGGCGAGAGTCCGCCAACCGTTACCAAGCGAAAAAACTACAATTCCTTTGTAGCGCTCGCTAAGCACGCACATCAAAGCTGCCGCGGTTGAGTGGTTCTTCTTATCGAATAGTTAATGTTCGGTGGTTTAGTTTTATGAAAGCTTCACTTCTACCGCGTGTGAACTGTTTTTAATTATATACATTTTAAATATCGCTCCGCTCAAGTTTTCACTTCTGTCGTGCGGTTTTAAGTCCCCATTTTTTTTATTTTTGTAAATAGAAATATTTCTTATCTGATTAGAATCTAATTCTTCTAAACTTAGAGACTCTTTCTTAGACAGTTATCGCAACTAAATAACGTGATTATCTCATAGTAGCAAGATTATATTACCTATATTTATAATTTTCTTTAATTTTTTCTGTATACTCGTAGATTTAGAATTATATAGGCTCTAGTGTACAGGGTGGCTCGAATTCGAGTCTATGTACGGGAAACTCGCAGTGTCAGTCAAATTAGAGCAAAATTGCGCATCTGGTACCTAATAATATGCCCTTTAGAAAGCTTTTAAATTCCTGGTAGGTATTTCCGGAGATATCCGAAAAATATCAAAATATTGAAAAACCGCTTTATTTCTTTCCTAAGCTTATTTAAAATCGATTTCAAATTGAATTGCAATTTTGCACTGCCACTTTCCGCTCTATCCAATAATGGTATCCAGTTTGCAATGCGACGCGCGACGTTTCGTCTTCAAGGGGTCATCATCGACTTAAACGAACCTGTTTATTTGATTTTACTATTTTTTTATTTTTATTAAAAATAAAGGCTCCAATTTTCCACTTAACAGAAAAACAAAATAAAATCATTTTATAGAATATACAAATTTTAAAAGTAACAAACTATTTAAAATTACGCCAAAGAAAAATATGTAATTTAAAAAAAAGTTTAAAAAATACTTAAATGAAATAATTAGAGACACATATTCATATTAATAACGCCAATATCATCTGAAAACCGGCAAAAGAATTATAGTTCTATTTAAAAACAGAAAGTTGATGATGACCCTTTGAAGGCGAAAGGCCGGATTCCAAACAGGATACCACCATTGGATAGAGCGGAAAAAGTGGCAATGCAAAAGTGCAATTCAATTTGAAATTAAATAAGCCCAGGAAAAAGAATTAAACCATTTTTCAAAATTTTGCTTTTTTCCGTATTTCTCTGGAAATACTCGGAATTTTAGAAGATTCTAAATGGCATATTGTCAGGCAACTAAATGCGCAATTTTGCCCTATTTTGACCGACACTGTATCTCTTGCGGTTTTCGAGATCCCCATACATAGACACGAATTCGAGCCACCTTGTACTCTAAGAGTTCACTTTGTAAATGACATTGCTATTAAATAAATAAATAAATAAATAAATCTCTTAAATTATATAAGTTAGCTTGAAATGTATATATAATACAAGGCTTTTTTAAATATACGAGCTAAGTTAAAAAAAAACGTAAAGCGGCAAAGTCTTATTTTATTTGCTATTTGATTCCGTTTTTGAATTTTGCCAAAGATATTTCATGTAACATCCTTTGCTTAAACTCAATACTAAAACAGGGTTTTATACACAAAACCCAAACATAATTTTGGCACTTGACGCGCGTTTCGCTAACCATCATCAGATTTTTTTAAATTTAATTTTAAACTATTGATGGTTATCGAAACGCGCGTCGAGTGCAAAAATTCTGTTTCGGCATTGTGGATAAAACTCTGTTTTAAGGCATATTGCCGAAGGGTCCAAACCCCAACAAAATTTAATAGTTTTAAAACTAAAATTAATATGGGATAACCAAACGATTTCACAATCATATACCAGGACAAAGGGTTCAAATAAAAGTTTAAAGTGATTTAAAAACTAATTAGATTAGATTCTAACCCAAACTAATGGAATATTAAATTTTAAATTCTAATATTTAAAAAAATATTAAATTAAGATTAAATTAAATAAAAAATTAAATGCAAATATATATGCCTCAAATTTTAAAGGTACTGGTTTGGATCAATATTTTTGATCTCACTGCGATAGATCTTGTATTAAAATTTTCTCGCCAGCTTTGTATGGCTTACGAAATAAACCATTTGCATACATATTATCGACCCTATATATCTAAACGTAATTTTGTTCTCGAGATATTCGATTATGAAAATTGGCATTGTTACTTTTTGATAAGCTTCAAAATTCAAATAACTTGGCTCAGCCATAATCGATATAAACTAAATCATGAGAATATTTTGAATTGTATTTAGGTATTGCTGATAACTCTTTTCAACTAGAAATATCCCAAAATTAAAAAATTATCGTGACAGCCGTAAACCCAAACTAACCGAGTGCATAATAGTGATACTTCTGTTCAAATCAAATCGGGTTTAGCAATCGACGGAATGACTTTTTAATCTCGGAGAAGATATTCACATATCAGACAAATCTCGTGATGAAAAATACGAAGTTAATTTTCATCACAAGTAAAAGCGGTTCGGTGAAGTTTGCTCACGGTAATAAACAAATTTCAAAAATAAATTAACTACAATTTTGCAGAATTTAGCACACCGCAAATAAAATTTTGCACACCCACACAAGGAAAACTAGAGCTGTTTTTTAAACGGGAAGCAAACTTGACCGTTCCCTCCCGTCTGTTACAAAATTAAAAAAGTTTGATGCCATTCAATTCAGCTAATTTTGCCCAATTTTGCACACCTATTTTCAAATTT
>JAEQML010080257.1:0-11658 GCA_016904865.1 Pissodes strobi | reverse complement strand
ATACATATAGTAAAATGCGGTAATAGAGGCAACCATATTTTCGCTGATTCTTGGTCGGTAGTATATGTCTTAGAGAAACGTAAAAATCATTACATTTTTACATGTGCAAAACGACCATGATGATACTACTTTCTATTGCATCGCAGAGGTGCCTCCTGGGACCGGTTTCTACGCCACTACCCTTCATCAGCCAGGCTGTCTCTATGGGAGTCTCAACATAAAAGAAGGAATCAAACAACGATGCAATACCCGTGCCGGTGTTATGTTTCAGTGGCGGTTGCTGTTCGAAGCGATTCGTAGACAACTTTCTTGAGGATGATCACAAAGATGTTGGTATATTATATTGTCGGTGATAATGTGATAGTCAAAAACTTATATTCTAGAACCAAAAAGATTTAAGGCAATTTATATTGGAACTAGTTTTACAATTATTTTTTAACGTCTTTCATTTATTAATTTTGTCAAGTCATTTATTGCAGTTTACCTTGAATTTGTTTGGTTATTTATATTGATAAGGGCGGAACTGTAATTTATTAATTTTGCGTGTAAGTCTTATTACATATATGTAACACAATTTTAATACGGATAGTTTTTAAATTTAATTAAACATTTTATTACGGTGTGTTATTAAGATATATGCACTTGACATTAGGCCTTTTATCCAAGAAAAGAAGATAAGAATAAATCTCACTCATATGTTAAATATCAGTCCTTTTATCAATGGAATCAGGTTGTTGAGCAATGAAGGCCATTTCTAAAAAGAGTCGCTTGATGTATACTGGTTGTGTGGCTAATATTCTCACAGCATCATAATTAATGTTACGTGAAAATTCGTTAACATGTGTAGCGAGGGCACATCTCTCTGGGTGTAGTCTACAATCACTTTTATGGGAAGTGATTCTATTTGAGACAGTTCTTCAAAAAATATAAAAAAATAAATTAATATAAAAATCCATTAACAAAACTCTCGGATGTAGTTTACAACATTCTATATGCTGTTTGCTGTTTGCAATATGACTTATATAGGTCAAACGTTAAGAACTGTCTCAAATAGAATCACCTCCCATAAAAGTGATTGTAGACTACACCCAGAGAGATGCGCCCTCGCTACACCTGTTAACGAATTTTCACATAACATGAATTATGATGCTGTGAGAATATTAGCCACACAACCAGTCTACACCAAGCGACTCTTTTTAGAAATGGCCTTCATTGCTCAACAACCTGCATTAATAAAAGGACTGATATTCAGCATTTGAGTGACATTTATTCTTATCTTCTTTTCTTATATAGAAGGCCTAATATTAATTCAACTTTTTTGACATATTTTGACATTTTTGGCAACAATGAAATGTACGTTATCAGATAACCTTTAAAAAGTTAAGAAAGGAAAGTACAAATCGCATTTCTCTATCTTAAGCTGTTCGAATTTATGGCATGTCAAAGATGCAACAATATCATTTTTAAAACGCCTAAAATGGCTTTTAAACCCTGGATTTTGAAAAGAAATATAACACCTAAACCCTAAACATCTAAACCCTAAACCTAGTCACAAACCTAATACTGAACCTAAATCCTAAATCTAAACCCTAATCATAAACCTAAACCCTAAACACCTAAACCTTTTAATACCTGTTCATTTTATTCTCTAAATTCTGTTGTTTGATAAAAAAACGTCAAAATTCGCTATTCGAATTTTCTGAGCTTGAGTCCGAAATTGGGGTAATAAAAATGGGGTCAATGGCTGATAAAATATCAGCCTCCTTCTCTATGACATTCTGGACACATTTCATCCATATATAACTGTTGTTAATTTTATCAATAATAATAATAAATCACAAGCGAGAGATGCTCGAAAACAGCTAAAGCCGCGCGTGGCTGTTCCAATGACGGCACATAATTACAATTACATGGGGGGTTACAATACAAAGGGTCGCTGTTTCGTCGAGTCCATGTTGACTCTCTCGGAGGTTTCCTTATCATTTGTGTCGACCAAACAAAGTATTATTTGGCCGACTGGAAGAAGTGGAAGAACGAAAACGAAACGAAATGTTCATATATTCATATTTTACGACGTCTATAAAATTGGATGGTTTTTATTTGGGATTTACGGGGATTTATTAGTAAATTTAGTAGGCCGCGTATGTCTCTTTATTATTTAGCTGTTCGGATTGACTTCGTATACACTATAGTTATCTGTACATTTCAAAAAATTCCTGAACAAATGCACGAGACATTGTTCTGCAGTCAGACATGATAAACTTATAGATACAAAATGTTAAATAAATAAAATATTCTGAACTTTTTTTATATTAACAAATTTTACCAACGCTACTGATCAAAAACGCACATACAAGTGTTATTTTGCGTCCACACGATAAAACTCAGGCTTGAACTTGAACGCGCATACTAATTTCTAGCGAATTCAGAATTCATCAGCGCATCATTCCACTGCTTGCACATTAAAAAATGCGACGTTATTTTGCATACATATTGACGTTTTTGGTTGCACGTTCATGAGTGTACATACATGTTAGCTCATGCATCCCCAGCCGTGTGTAGGGGCTAATAAATAAATTAGGATGATTGTATAAATGATACTTCTGGTGTTCACTTTGAACCCAAACTAACTGTCAATGACAATATTGACGACATAGTCACACATTCCCTAAAAATACTCGGATTTATAATAAGAAACTGTAAACACTTCAACATATTGCATATCACTAATTACCTAGTGACCTGTACAAAGAAATACCAGCATCCTTGTTGTTTCATTGTATAGGACACTGGTAATTAGTAAACTTCAATATGTGTGTGTTGTTTTGGATCCGCAATATGCTCACAAGATTGACAGGTTGGAAGTGGTACAAAGAAAATTCCTTAAATCTATGTATCTCGAAGCATTGATAGTATATCCACAAAGAGGACTGATCAAAAACTATTACGATGAATCTTTAACTTCTAGTGGTGAATTGAACAAATTTGCGCTGTTGACTTATCTATAATTAATATGTGAAAAATGTAAATTAAATTTTTCGATTCAGTTCTTTTACATAGTTCTTTACGTCATATTTGTCACATATCTTTTACACCAAGAAAGAAGTATTTTAGAAAAGCAGGTAGAATCTAAATCTTCTCAAATTATCGCTTATATTCTGTCAGTCTTTTGATGAACGGGGATTAGTTGACCGGACCACATATTGAAGAAAATTGCAGTTTGCTTTCAGGTAAGAGGGTACTAAAGGGGCAAAATATTACGAACCAATTTTTACAGACTACTTTTCAACGCTCTTCACACAGGCAACCAGTGAAGTTATTTATTTTTTTATCTAAAGGTGAGTTAATGATTCAATAATGCTAATTTTTGGCTCAAACCGACTAATTTGACCAACGCTAGTTTATAATTTAAAATAATATTTAATAAGACAACGTGAACTTGTGACAGAACAAAGTTCCACTTTTTAAATCGAACCAATACCTCCTACAACTAGGCCAGACGGATTACGCGTGACGTCATTAAAAGTGGTCTTAACTTATTGACAGGCGTATGTTGAATTGTGCAATTTCTTTTAAAATTTCACAGTTAAGGCCTTTTTTATGATGCAAAAATCTCGAAAAAATATAGGATAAACTTGTGTTTTGTAAATTTATCTTTTTTTAAATGTAGTTTGAAACGTAATTGGCCTAATACAATACCTCCTACAAGCTGATATTACTTTAAGCACGACTATTATGACTGATAATGTGTATTACTCATTTTTTTTTTAATCAAAAATTAAATTGCAGTTTGCTTACCTTTTTTCTGCATACATAAAGAATATTTAAGAGCTTCCGGTTAAAACAAGGCTGCGAGTCATGAACAGCCTTTAGACGTGCCTCATTCGATTTTTGTTAAAGGAAAACGAAATTTCAAAGCAAAAACCTTTGAATATCAAGTTTATCAAAATTACTATTTTGATAAACTGAAACTAGATACCACCAATCTATTTAATAGATAGGTGGTAAATATCACTATAGGTATAAAGGTGTCATAATAGGTAATAGTAATGTAGTAATGTACTTTTTTATGTTAGATTTGGTATATTAGTTGGTATATTATTGGGGTTTAATATTTATTTATTAAGTCTTTAGTTTCCTTTTTTTCTTTTTACCCAAAAGATTATGATTAGGTTTAGAACAATAATTATTGAGAAAGAAGTGTATTTGATATGCTGCAAAGAAAAATTTTTTAAACATCAATTTTTAGGTGATTTTTACAATTTGAAAAGGGGTCAAAAGGCTGTTTTGATTTAGATAGCTCACAAAGAAAAGATTTTTTATTGTAAATATCTAAAAATGTGTCTTCGAACTCATTAATCAGTATTTTAAATATAATATAGGCTGTTGAAACTACGTCCGCTATTTGTTCACGAGAATATAAAAGAGCCCCACGACTTAAGAAATTAATAAAATTGTAAGAATTTTCGACAACACAAGGTTCATTTAAAGTTAAATTTTCTTTGCAAAATTCACAACTTAATTTTTTTAAAAACAATATGACAGCAATATCCACTTAAATAAGTGATTAATTGGCATTTCAGATGCTCTGCTGTCTTGTGAATGTGACAAATTATTAAGAAAACCTTTCAGATCCTCTATAATAAAAGGATTAAATATTTTGATGGAGCTAGTTAACATTTTGCCTTTGTACAAATGATAGAAAAAGAGCCTTTAAACTAAGGGAATACCCAGTTTTAATATTTTGTCTCGTTTTAGTTCATGAAGTTTTTAACCACTGAGGGCATATAGCAGACATTGCATTACAGCCTTTATGAGGCATAATTACACTAAATATCACTTACCCCAAAATTAGCTAACAGGAACAAATTTTATAAACTTGCTGTACACAATGAACGAGCACAAAATAAACTCTTATTACACGAAAGCAACAGGTCAAGTTCAAACATTTTGCAAAGCTAAAAACATGAACTTTAGGTCTTTTCGGCTAGTTTCCACCGCACAGCATTGTTCACATAAATTTAAGCACACTAAAGTACTGATATTATAAAGAAATTAACAGAAAAAACAATCAAAATCGAACAGAACAATAATTAAGAAGCAGGTCGAACGTCGAAAGTACGCCAACTGACAGGAGGCAGTGTTGCCAGATTTAGAGTTAGTTTCATACATTATTTGGGATGTAAACTATTTAACGTATATTTAGTTGGACTTTAATTTTTACAGCATTTGTTGAATGACATTTGAAATTATGTTTTTAAATGGAACTAACTAAATATTTATACAAAATAATTAGGTTATTGCGATGCAACGATTATTTTCTTAAAGGTTTTGATTCCGTTATGCTTCACTTTCCGGTTTTTATATATGTATTTACTTTTCGGATTTTAAATATTTATTTATATTTAATATAACTATACTATAATATACCAAAGCAAACTTTTACGTTAAGTATCTAATATATTATTAATTGTAATCCAAGAAAAATATTTTACGTTTCTTTGAAAAATAATTTGTGGCAAACTACAGTGAGAAGTAGCCCAAATTGTGATAAAGCGCCCAATCTGGCAACACTGGATACAGAATATATCGAAGATGGCGGATGAAAATTGACATTCCAGTGGCCCATCGTGGCAATCAACGTTAAATACGCAAGTAGGCGCGATAACATAATTAATACATTTAGTGGGCTTCTCTTGGCTCCTCTTAATGCTTTTCTTATGACAAAAGAGTATAGACCACTTAGGATGACGTCACTGCTAATTTTAATATTAGCTAGTTGGCCTAGTTATAGGAGGTAATGATTGAACACCCTATAAATTATTACATTTTAGACACATGTTATACTCAAATTGAAACTAGTTTTGAAATACTGATATTTTAGCAGTGATATTTTATGCATTTTGCTCCTCCGCCAATAAGTATCTCATAATCAATTTAAAAATATTAGGCTATTTATATTTACCTGGAGTGTAGCCATAAATGCGGGACTGTTAAATGAGATATTTACTGTGTTAACGGTAACCGTAATTCCATCAATAACTTTATGTATAAAACTATATTTTCCCGGTGATACATAAGGTGACAAAGCATCTAGGGGAGACATCGATCTTAATTCTTCACAAGTTTCTACAGTTATATCAACTTCATCCAGGCTCTAAAAAAAAAGAAAACAATGAAAGATATCTTCATTGAAGGTCCACAGCTTCCCTTTCATTTTGTAGGAACTCAAGAAACTACAGTAATGACAATAAATTACACGATAATTACCATACGTGAAATGAAGATAGTTTCGAAGATGTAGCATTTTATAAAATTGTCATTAATATTATTGTTATGAACATGATTAGTAATTACATTAGTAGCTCTAGCAATTGCTATTGATTTTAAATTATTATCTTGAATAGATGATGTGATGTAGTCCATATCAGCCAGAATATTTCTCACAAGAACACCTCTACTGATAATTGGTTCTATGCTAAATTTCGGACCCAATGATATAAATTGTAAAATATCTCCCGGAACCATCTTAGTCAGATTCTTAATCCAAATATAAATAGACGGCATTTTCTCTCTACCTTTAGCAACCAACATTATGGTTTGCGTGGAGATCTGCCAAGAAATGATGGCATTTCCTAACACAATGTTTGAAAGGCATCAAATTATATAATAATATACCGTCAGCAAAGATACCTGCAAAGCCTAAGTAATAATAGCTTTATGAAAAACATAAAAATCATCACACAAAATGTTTCCATGATGTCAGCAAATTGATACTGTTTTTCGATGTCATGGTTTTTGATGGAACAAATTAACATATATGATGCGCTAAATGTGTAAGAGGTTGGTGACCCTTTAAAACTAAATGCGTTTATATTTTGAATTTTAACAAATATTTACCTTTTAAGGTTTAGGTTTGTACATAGCGTTGTATTGTGTGTTATCGGGGGGTGATATATTTCAACTTTACATTTAGCCTTTATTTAGATGGTTTGATCTTTTCAAATTAATTAAAGTTTCATACTTTTTTTATTTTTGATTATGACCGTGTTTTGTAGAACTTACCGGTAATCCTTATCAGATGGTAGTAAAGCTGAAATCTAAAGACTACAAAAAATAACTATGTTTAAATAAACGCATGGCGGATGAAACTTCCAAGTTTTTCAACAGTACGCCCTATGGAAGTCCGAAATTATATTACTGATAATAACAAAGTGATTACATTATAATTAAATCAATTATGAAAATATTATATAGTAATAAACTTTATGCCAGCAGAATTCCGTGACTTGCGCAGCCAAACGCCTTCGATTTATCGCAGAGAACTGCTGCTGAAACTTCACCCCCATTCAATAAGGAATATAATAAATTATCTCCAGTAGACTAAACATTGCATCTTGTGCTATAAACATTATAAGTAGACAACGGAACTCCAGAATTATACTATTACTGGCAATAACAAGATGATTGCATTATACATTATTAAACCAATTATGAAAATATTGAAACAATAATCTGAGTGAAGTCTTACCAGACAAATAGGCACGGTTTTTAGCTTTGTCCATGTGATCCTAAATCTAACCTTATTGCACCAAGCTTTCGTTAACCTCAACCAACAAGGCAACTCCAACAACTCGGTTAGAACATCTTCATTCAGCTCTAAGTTGGTTAACTCACCTTCGCCTTTAAAAGTACTAAGGTTTATTTTATCAGCAGAAAGATTCTTTGTAAATCTACAATAAAACAGAATTAAAGTATATTAGTATAATCTTAGCGGCTTTGTAAGTATATTCATATAAATAATTTAGAACATAACTGTCAGTTGTTTCACCAACATTTATTGTATAAACTGAAAGTTTAATAAATTCTTCGCAGACGGTGAATATATAAATGCATAACAAATATACAATAAAATTGCATGAACCGCCTGCTGGTACCCTACACTGTAGGGGTGCATCCATCTAATGATATTAGATATAACGGATGCTGTGCTTAGATCCATTCGATCCATAATACAAAGAATAACAGGTATGATATTGCGCACGCCACTATCAGGTGACGCGCTCCTGTTGTAGTCACAATGAGAGTTGCCGCCATTAAAATCCACCGTTTTACAAGGGGACCTTCATTATATTTTAGGCTTTGTTTATTTTGCAGTGTATTTTGTGGTGTTTTGTCAGCATTTTGTGAGATTTGTGGCATTTAAGTTGAACTAGTTTAAAAAACTTAAAACAAATCAGGTTATTAAAACTATTTTGAACTATTAGTGTGATTTTAGTAATAGTGACTTTGTATGGACAGTAGTAACATTATTTTGTTGTTTTAAAAGCTATATAAGGTATAATAAATAATTAATTATTGAGCAAGTGATTAAGACTCAAAATTAATTTGTATAGTAATTTATGCAACAAGAGCACAACGTGACAATTTTTTGCATGAAGATTTTTTTAATGAGCTTCGTAATGAGCCATAGGAGAGTTATAAAAATCTCATGAACGCAACTCTTGTTGCTTACATTATTCAAATTCACTATCCATCCATCATTGCTCCCTCTTTTCCAACTACATTTTTAAATAAAACAACAAAACCTAAAAAACAAGTTTGTTGCTACTGAGAATCGAACCAGGTAAAAGAAGCATCATATACCAATTTTTGTCATTATAAACAATTACTATTGTTTGAAAAGCATGCTTCCCCTCATATTTTACTAAGTTCCATCCAAACTAAGCCTTTTGAAAATTTGTGAAATAAATAATACCATTTTTCGGGAAAGCCTTCAAAGTCAACTTTTATGATTTATTCTAATACCAATATTAATTTACAGAAAAATTTCATTTTATTCTTTTGTAATTTTTTAATACTGTTATCAATATTACTTGGTAATGCTTGGTGTTATTTATTTGACCTCAGTTCCAAAACATTATTTTTTCGCATTCTTCAAAAATTACTTACTTTTATCCCCTTGTCAAGAAAAATGTGTATTTTAGGCAATGGAAAAAGTTAATCTAAATATTAGTCAGAATCTCTGCGACCCAAAAGTTGTAATCAGAATGCTCGAGGCCAGAGCTTAAAACACTGATTAGGAGTTGGTGTATTTATTGTATTGTAATATTGAGTTGTATTATATGTTTAAAAAAAATGTCTAAAAAGCCTCGTTTTATTTTTTTGTCATTTTTTAATAAATACAATTCCGACATGAAAAGATAACTAGATCTTTCCATCTGTGAAACAAAACCAATCACTACACCTTCCCTTATATCAACTACATATATATCTATTATAATACCTAATATTTCTTTCTATCTAATTATTATCTATATATATATATATATATATACAGGGTTGTGATAAATTAAGGAATAAATTCAATATTCAGGGTTGTGATTAATTAATTTAAAAACCCTCGTACACGTCGATTTTATTTTATTGTTGCGCATATTTTAATATATTTTGGAAGTATACAGGGTCACTCACAGAAGCGATACAACTGTCAACTTAATTTTTTTTAATGAAATGCCCCAATTTTTTGGACTGATTTGGACTCTACGAAAAATTCTAGATGTATTTCATATAACATAACCTATAAATAAAATTGATAGTTTTCGAGATATTAACAAACGCATATTCAAAGTTTTCCCTTTTTAAAGAAATGTAAAATCTAATGATTTAATGTAGTTCATCAAACGTCTTGCACTTTTCTGTCTTAAGCCTCTTGCGATTTAGAACTTGACATTTAAATTTTTCAATATCATCAAACAACTGAAGAATAGCAAATGATAATTTATTAATATTTGAGAATGCAACAACATCGTACATAACTTAGTTCACAATACATAACTATTTAAGTAAGTGTTGAAAATGGCTACTATTTACAGCCCGGCAGTATCAGACGATCGGATAATTCCTGTTGCACATTACTAACTACATATGGAGAAATGTTTCTTATAACACTTCGAATTCGATCTTTAAGGATTTCGATACTGTCCGGCTTATTTTTTATGCCATGTTCTTAACATAACCCCAAAGGAAAAAGTCTAGCGGTTTTAAGTCCGGAGACTTCGGTGGCCACTCTATAGTACCACGCCTCCCTATCTATCTATCCATCACCCCGGAAAGACGTTACTCAAATATCATAATAATTCACTTGGGAGATCAGGATCTACTGCATTAGGATATAGGGTAGCCAATGCAGGTATTCAACAATCTTACAAAAATTCCAGGTAACGTTGTTCTATTAATGATTCGCTAAAAATATATGGTCTTATAACTTTATTACCCACAATGTCAGCCCATAAGTTTACATTTTGACGATATTGTGTATGTACTTCCCTGTGCCAGTGAGGGTTCTTATTTGCCCAATATCTAAAATTTTGTTTGTTGACTTCTCGGTTCAGACAAAATGTAGCTTCATCCGAGAAACAATTTCTTTTCACAAACAGTGGGTCGTTATTACACATTTCTGTTAGCACCTCACAGAATTCGTTTCTGTGCTCTGGATCATCATCCAATAATTCTTGAAGAAATTGTAATTTATATGGATGCCACTTTCATTCTCTACAAATAGAAAACTTTGAATATACGTTTGTTAATATCTCCAAAACTATCAATTTTACTTATAGGTTATGTTATATGAAATACATCTAGAATTTTGAGTAGAGTCCAAATCAGTCCAAAAAATTAGGGCATTTCATTAAAAAAAATATATTGACAGTTTTGTGTGTCACCCTGTATACTTAGAAATGATATTAAAATATGCGCAACAATAAAATAAAAAAAATCCTTACGGTTTTCAAATAAATTTATCACAACCCTGTATATTGAATGTATTCCATAATTTACGTTCGAATTTTTGTTTAATACCTGCATTGGCTACCCTATATCCTAATGTAATAGATCCTGATCTGCCAAGTGAATTATTATGGTATCAGCAGGATGGGGCACCCCCTCATTATGCGGCGGATGTTAGGAGATATTTGAATGACGTCTTCCCTGGGCGATGGATAGGGAGGCGTGGTACTATAGAGTGGCCACCGAGGTCTCCGGACTTAATTCCGCTAGACTTTTTCCTTTGGGATTATGCTAAGAACATGATATACAAAAATAAGCCGGGCAGTATCGAAATCCTTAATATGTAGATAGTTAGTAATGTGCAACAGGAATTTTCCGATCGTCTCTGGCACTGCAGGGCTGTAAATGGTAGCCATTTTCAACACTTACTTAAATAGTTATGTATTGTGTACTTACTAAGTTATGTTCGATGTTGTTACATTCTCAATTATTAATAAATTATCATTTGCTATTTTTCAGTTGTTTGATAATATTGAAAAATTTAAATGTCAATTTCTAAATCGCAAAAGTATTAAGACAGAAAAGTGCAAGACGTTTGATGAACTACATTAAATCATTAGATTTTATATTTCTTTTAAAAGGGAACACTTTGAATATGCGTTTGTCAATATCTCGAAAACTATTAATTTTACTTATAGGTTATGTTACATGAAATACATCTAGAATTTTTCGTAGAGTTCAAATCAGTCCAAAAAATTGGGGCATTTCATTTAAAAAAATTAAGTTGACAGTTCTATCGCTTTTGTGAGTCACCCTGTATACTTCCAAAATATACGAAAATATGCGCAACAATAAAATAAAATCGACGTG
>JAEQML010080254.1:0-11661 GCA_016904865.1 Pissodes strobi | reverse complement strand
TCCACATAAATTTGGGTGGGTCCACCACCAATTCAAACGGAAAAACTGTTATAGATTTCATAGAGGAAAAAGATCTAATACTTCTCAGTAATGGAACACCTACAAGTTTACATATTTATACAGCAAATCCACTAGACATTACAATTATTGACCCATCACTAGGACCTTATTCCCCATGGAAAGTCCTATCTGACTGTGCAAACAGTGACCATTTTCCAACAATATGTGAAATAAACTGTACACACAACAATAAAATATTTTACTCACAATATGAATTCAGGGACTTTCGCAAAGCAGATTGGAACCATTACGAAGACCTACTTATAATGGATTCCAACACAGACAATAATGACAGATCTTTTGAACAATTAAATGCAATTATCAATAAGGCAGCTATCGAAGATATCCCATATAAAAAGAAGAATATTTCCAACACCTTAAAAAACCCATGGCGGGACAATAATTGCTCCCTTGTAATACAACGTAGGAAAAAAGCATTAAAAACTTTTAAACTGAACCCAACTATAGATAACTTTATACAAGCAAAAAAAACAATAGCCATAACTAAAAGATTTTTAAAAAAGCAAAAAAAACAAAAGTTTGCTAATTTTTGTAATTCTCTAAACAGAAATTCTGATCCTACATATGTGTGGAATAAAGTTAAGGCCTTTGGACGTAATAAAATAACAACAACAAAAAAAAAATTATCTCTAATGTAATGCTCCTAAATATATTGAATAAAATGGCGAATGATGTTATTGACCCAAATTTCAATCTTAAGGTAATAGACCAAACAAATGTTAAACCTTTCTCAATAAATGACCTCCAACTAAGCCTGCAAAACAAGAAAAACTCAGCACCTGGCATGGACGAAGTATCATACACTATGATACAAAAAATGACCGAAAAATAAAAAAAAATTATTAATCATTTATAATAATATATTATATGGAGAACCAATACCGGAAACCTGGAAAAAATACAACATAATTTGTCTGCTCAAACCAAATAAAGACCTTGATAGTGAGAATAGTTACAGACCAATAGTTCTTTCCTCAGTCTTCTTAAAAATATTACAAATTATGGTCAAAAACAGAATAGAATGGTTTTTAGAAAGTAAAATTTTTTTCTCCTAGTATCAAACAGAGGGCACAAACAACGCCCTTGCTCTACTAACATCACACATTAAATCATGTTTAGCAGTCTTCTTGGACATAAAGTCTGCATATGACCATGTAGACATTCATGTATTATATGAAAAACTTATAAACTGTAACATCCCTATAGAGCTAGCAAACCTTATTTTTAAAATACTTCAAAACCGAAGTATTTATACTAGAAATAACGATGGAATTTTTTTGGGACCTGAAACTGTTAACTCCGGGTTACCACAAGGTTCACCCCTAAGTACAATATTATTTAATATTTACATAAAAGACCTGTTAATTTGCAAACATTAAAGAGATCCGCCAGCACCGCATTCTTCTTTTTGGGAGTCATATGAGAAAGTTTTGTAAGTGAACCATCAAAAAAAGCAAAGGTATTGAAATAAATTAGAAAAACTGGAAAGGAAGGAAATTAGTTTGTACCTATCAACTTCCGTAACTGACAGAAATGAATCTCCATTTGAATGGTGGGATTTCAATAAAAAGGATATGCCTTTACTTAAAAATCAAGCAGATATTTTTTTTATCTGCCCCTTCTGCAAGCGTCTTTAGTGAGCAAATTTTCTCCGATGCTGGCAACATTTGTTGTATTAGAAGAAATAGATTGATCCAATAGCGTGCTGAAATCCTGATCTTTTTGCATCGCAATTTGAAAAAGTTAAATTTTGATTACTAGTTAGTAATTTATACTACATTACGTCATGAATAATCACATGTATCAAACTTTTACTTTTGTTATTTCCTGTTTAATGTAGAGGAATTGCATAAGTGCACTTTATTTGCAATGTTAAATTCTTGATGCTGTGTTATTTAAAATAATAAAAATTAATTTAAAAGTAATTTGATTGTTTTCTTGTTTTATTACAAGAAATGATAATACTAGTTTTGTATTTCAAAATAAATAAAATAAAATAAATAAATAAATAAATAAATATCGTCTTTATTAAATATGCACATATGCAACATAAAATTACATATAATTGCATATATATGCAACGAATAAAAATGGCGAAGTTTAGCCTGAGGCTATTCTTACACTTAACCATTTCCATCCTGAACATGAGTAGGGTTGCCAACCGTCCCGATTTTCGCGGGACGTCCCGATTTTTGGGGCCATTTCATTACGTCCCGCCAAGACCTATGGCGGGACGCCAAATGTCCCGATTTTCAATCGAGAATCAAATTTGCCCGCAAAAACGACAAACAGATACAAGATACACCCGTTTTATATTCACTCCTTATATAAAAGGAAACTTAATTAAAAGTGAGTTACAAATAAAAGTTAATCTTACACGGACTTGTAGAGAATTTTACAAGCACGCAATTTGCAATAAATCAAAGCTGACTTCGGCAAAAAGCCAAAAAATCACTGCTTTAAAATAACGCAATAGAATATATTTTTTAGTTGTTAGTTCTTAGTTATTACAAAACAAAATGTTATTTTTTACATTGCATAGGAATAAATTTCCTTTGTAATATGTTATCTAGATAGAATTAGAATTTACAAGAAGTAGCCTTTAGTTGTGTAGTGTCTCATTGATATTATTGTTATGTTTTCATGTTACATGTGTAGGTATATACTAGCAAAGAATATTATAGTCGTAGTAGTATTTTCTTTGATACTAGGTAGGATATTCTATTCTATATTCGGTTATTTTATTTTCTTTAGAATGGCCTATTGTGCCTAAAAATGTTTTTCTTTTAAATTCGATTAAAATGTATTCTTGACTATTCTATATTCTCATTAAAAATCCTCCCTGGATTCAAAATTGATGTTGTGCACGGCAAACTTTCAACTCCTTACTTTAGGTCCCGATTTTATTAGGGATGTCCCGATTTTTCATGTGCAACATCCCGATTTATGAAATCTTGGAGTTGGCAACCCTAAACATGAGCCTTATAATATAATTTTCGTTAAATAAGAAAATAAAAAGAAAACAATTAACAAAACAACAAAATACAATAGATTATCATTTGTAACCCCCTAATCATTCTGCAATTGTAGCAGCTGAGTTTTATAGTTTGATCGTAAAACTGATACAGTACAGTTCTTTAGGTCTGGATCCAAAGAGTTATACAAAAGCACTGCATTATAAGTAAAGCTACGTTGAAACATTGCTGATCGATGTTGGGGCATAGTAAGTAGACCTCGATTTCGCAGCTCACGGCCGTGAATTGCTGTGCGGAAAATGAGCTTTTCCCGTAAGTATATTGGCGAGTTAGTGTTCAGTATTCTAGTCAAAAACATTGCAAAATGTAATTTAAAGGTGTTGCATATATTTAGCCACCTAAGCTCTTTTCTTTTATCCGATATGTGATCAAATTTCCTAAGTTTATAAATGAATCGACAACAGGTGTTTTGTGCAATCTGCAAACGATTTTTCGTAGCCAAATCCAGACAGGGATAAAACACTACATTGCAGTAATGATATATGGGTAAAATCAACGATTCGCAAAGCTTTTTTCTAATTTTAAAGTTTAAAATAAACCTATTTGCATAAAGAACCTTCATCTTTAAGTAACTTTTCTGAAGTAATTTTTTAACATGTTCCTTAAATCTTAAGGTGGTATCAATATAAATGCCTAGATTCTTTGCGCAACATGAAAAACTCAAACTTGCATCACCCAATACCAATCGCAATCTTGCCTGCAATATTTGTCGTCGTTTCTCTGCACAGAATAATAAAACTTCAGTTTTATTAGGATTTATTTTAAGATTATGTTCCTTTGAATATTCATAAATTGAGTGCAGGTCTTGATTTAAGAGATCTTCCGCTTCATCAGCCCTGAAAGGGTCAAAGCAGAATAACAATTGCGTGTCATCAGCATAGCACTGTACGTGAGAGCTGACGACCACTTCAAAGATATCAAATATATAAATTAAAAATAAAAGTGGCCGAACAACCGATCCTTGCGGGACGCCAGACACAATATCTTTCACAGAGGAATAGTCACTACCAACTCTCACACACTGCCGTCTATCAAATAAGTAGCTCCTAAAAAACCGAACAGAGAGCGGATCAAAGCCCATGAACTTCAGCTTGGCACAGAGCAATTCGTGGTCAAGCATGTCAAATGCCTTTGAATAGTCTAATGAAACCGATATTACTGGCATATTTTTATCCAAAGCCCTGAACAACTCATCTGTCAAATTAAATAGGGCGGTGGTAGTGCTGTGACCCGCTCTGAAGCCCGATTGGTGCACAGGAAACAATTCATTAATTTTTAAATATTGTGTAATCTGGGTATATACAACTTTTTCCAGCACTTTAGAAAGTACTGGTAACAGACTTATGGGGCGCAATTGAGTCACATCGGATGGACTTGCAATTTTTGGTATAGGAAAGTGTCCAACTTCTATGTGAGTCAGATGATTCAAGATAGCCGGAAGACTAAGCTTTATCATAAAGAGTGTTAGGCTATCGCATCCAGCCGCATTTGAATTGATTCCATAAACATTTTCGTACACCACCTTCGGTTCGACCGCGTTAAAATTAAATTGTAAACCGGCTTTAAAGGTATTACTATTACAAAAATCTATTTTATTTTGACAATGATTAGTTTTTTGAAAAACACTCATAAAGTAGTTGTTTATTCTGTTAGGATTCATTAACTCAGGGGGTAAGTCAGGCCTGGAATTTTTTTTAGCTGTATAGACGTTCATATTTCTCAGACCCTTCCAAAGCATTTTGTGATTTTTCCGTTGTTCTAAAAAATTTAGATATCCCACTTTCTCCCGGCGGACCGAAGCAAGAGCAAAATTACGAAGCACTTTATAAGTGCGCAAGTCCTCTAAGGACCTACTTGCTTTATATTTAACTTTAGCCCTATCCCGCTCCCTCATGATAGCGGTCAATACAGGCGTTAACCAGGGCGCTGGTGGTTTGTTTACACGGACCGTTCTTAAGGGGACATGTTCATTAAATATGTTTGTCATTTGAGTTGTAAGAAAATCGACCTTATCGTTTATATCAGGCATATAGTATATTTCATCCCAAGACGTTTGAAATAGATCTGTATAAAATGTTTCTTCATTCAATCCTTTAAAGTCGCGAAATTATACAAATTTTTGGATTTTTTTTGAGAAGGTAATTTAATATAGCAATATGTCAATCTATGGTCACTTATATGATTGGCGCACATTGTGCCAGCCTCCTGAACAACCTCAGAATCCCTAAAGAAAATCGGATCAAGCAAGGTTGACAGTTTCAGTAATCCTTGCTGGTTCATTTATGACCTGTTCAAAGCCGAGAGTGTCAAACAACTCAGAAATTGGATTACCCACATTAAACAAGTTAACATTTAAATCCCCAAGAACAGACACATATTCACACATAGGCAATATTTCTGGTAAGATGTTATCAAGCGCTCGAACACATGACAGCACATTGTTCATGGTTCGATAAATCACCCCAGCAACAAAAGATATCTTTGCATTTATATTAATTTTCACCCACATATTTTCAAAGCCATCTATTTCATCTGCACTGTCAATATTTAAAATTTCGTATTGTAGTGATGATCTAATATAAAATTGCTTTAATTTAAAAAATGCCGATATTTATCGGCAAAATATTGCCGATACCGATTATCAGAAACCCATACTTATTTATTTATTTATTAGTCAGACGGGATCATCCCAATTTACAAAAATTAAAATTAGAATTTACAGAAAGCAACTAACCAGACATACAAAAGTTAATACTAAACACAATAAGACATAAAAATAATTGTCACAAATATGTTAAAAATTTTGTCAAGTGGCCTGTTATAATAATAGATTAAAATTGATATGACATTTTATATATTATATATAAGTTATAGAAGTGTAGTACGGTAAATTTTGCTTTGCAGAAACCCATACTTATTTATTTATTTATTTATCAGACGAGATCTTTCCAATTTACAAAAATTAAAATTAGAATTTACAGAAAGCAACTAACCAGACATACAAAAGTTAATACTAAAAACACTAAGACATAAAAAGAATTGTCACAAATATGTTAAAAATTTTGTCAAGTGGCCTGTTATAATAATAGATTAACATTGATATGACATTTTATATATTATATATAAGTTATCGCAGGTGAAAATATCAGCGCGGACACTGTTTGACAATCGAAGCATTCTAGACAAGGAGGTATTCTGTCCATTCGAAGTCCTATGAAAATATATTGAAAATGTGTTAGATTGTCTCAAGAAGCGACTGGGAGTATTAAAACTAAGTTCTGGAGAATTAATATGGTTGTTTACAATTTTATAAATAACCAACCTATCGAAGTTCTCTCTTTTTTGTTCAAGTTTCTGAAGTTTCAAAAGCGACAGAAGCTCATCATATTGAACACTTTCAAACAGGAATGCGAAGCTTGTGAAGAATGTGAAGCTTCGTACCAAAAAAATAAAATAGTTTCACGTGTGTGAAAAACTAAAATTTATGACAGCATCAATTAATTTTTTTTTCATTTTGGGCATGCCTTGGATTCGTTCTGTTTGGTTGCACCCCCAGAGACATATCATAAAACCACTTCCTTTTTGAATAAAAATGAATTTAATATAAAAGTACTTGTAGCGCTAAAGTGCTCAATAGCCCTTTTTAAAACCTTTTAATAGGCATTCTTATGGAACAAAAAAGTACATTGGTAGGTAGGTATGTGTGAAACCAGCATACTTTTTGTTCAAGCACCTTTTTGCAATAGGGTTGAGTTGAAATTAAGTTAGCTTTGATTTTTGATGGCTTAATACACAACTAGCAAAAGCCCAGCAGCGGTGAATAAATGTATCTCATTGCAAAAGGTGCTAGCCTGCTAGCTTCACTTCATACATGTTAATACTTTTGGTTTATAGAAATTTGAACAATTGCTACCTGTAAACCATACAGTGCAGCCCCTAAATCCTCTGAGATGTCCTAATATTTGTCCCCTTTTAGCCCTAGTTACAATATGATCTTGTTTTGTAACATTTGTAGCCACTTGCAAACATGTCTTCTGTTTTTTGTAGATATTTTCCATTTTTCTGTTCTCAGTTAGGAGGAAATCGATCATTCACTTCTGGACCATAAACTTTCACCGCCACTGCGTTAGTTGTACGTGGTACCAGAGACCAGAGTAGGTACTGCTAAAATTTATCACATGTTAGATGTAGTATGTAGTTTGCTTTATACCTTAAGAAATTAACAGGGTGGCCCAAATTAACAAAGTAGATACGATTATTTTTTACTGGGATATTAAAATGTTATTATAGGTTCTAGGATACCTTTTAAATAGTCATATTTAAGGAACAATATTATTTGATATCATATACATAATCCTCAGAAGTGCCAGGATCAATCAGGAATTTGTTATTTGTTTATTTTATTTAATCAATCAGACATGACATCAGATCAGACAATCGTTCAATCGTTGACGTTCATATCAGGGTTGTTTTTAGAGGATTTAATTTGCCACTTTGTAGATAAAATTGTGCCATTTTACAGTACGATTGTGCCAAAACTGTCACATTCGAATGACGTCATTGTAAGGCTGACGGCCGACTTGTAAATATTTTTTAAATAATTTTGGTTTTTATGGTTAAATATAGTATTTAAGCTACTTAATTAAATAAACTAATTAAACAGTAGGCAGTTGAAATAAATCGTATATTCGTAAAAAAAAACTAATCAAATATAAGTAGATCCCCTCCACCTCCAAACGTTACTCTTGCATCCATGTTTTCTTCCAGATATCCTTCATTTATTCCTCTCCATACTAAAACTCCTCCATCACTGTCACACAAATTAAACCTACAAAAAATAGCCGAAAAAGCTCTAACATGAAAATACTAAGTAAGATCTGAAATTTCTCTTTCAGATGCGGCGGAAGAATAATATGGAAATGGCAGAATTACTTTTACTATCTTAATTAAATTAGAAAACATTGATCGATTTGCCCTCTGGCAACACTGGCTCGCACATAAATGTCAGATGACTTACTTAGACGTCAGGGTTCAGGGTGCCTTTTTGTCTTCGTGTGATGGATCAGGGCTAGCACCTGATTTATTTTAAGATTGTTTCAACAATTTGTTTTAAATAAATATTTTTAATTGTTCCAAAATTAAACTAAGTCTCGAGGAAATCGTTCAATTAAAATAATAAAATTATTTTATTAAATAAGATATACAGACAAATTGAAGTCTAACTCTCAAGAAGTAATGACAGATTCGCGAAAAAGGGGTTAATCATATTGCCTAATAAAAGTATGCGAAAAGCAACTAACACCGCTTGATTAAAATTAAAATCACTTACCTTTGGAATATATTTCAATAAGCGGCATGGTGGATAACTCCACAAGATTCGAGAACCGGTTTAAATCGGAGTTGACATACTTTTTTTTTACTGCAGTATAACGTGAAACTAGATGAACTAACTAGGAAGAATATCCTCCGCTGTCGAACGTTCTCACGCAGGTTCCTCCAAGTTTGTTCTGAAAGAACAACCATTGGCCGGGGGGCGTTTCCAGTAGGAAAAATTTCCAGAGCCCAGCCAATTGAAACAAAAACAAAAAGTCATGACCTCAAAAGTTTAATTACATCTTGGAATTTAAAAAACATGCGTGAGCTAATTTCTGTGACGAACTTAAGTTTGGAATGTAAAATTTTGAACAATTGTGGGATTGTAATGTAAAAAACTAGTTAAAACTCGAATAGCTGTTTTCGTCGAAAATTGGAGTGTTTTTGCGCCATACCAACTTGCACGTGTGTTCATGCTGCAGGTGTACAGATTCCGGATTTTTCTGGGAACAAACATGTCGAAAAGTTGCTATAAAAGCGAGAAATTATCGGAGCAAAAGATAGTCTCAACAGAATATTCATTTGCAGCTAGTCGTATTGTCCAAGTGTGACTCGGGAAATTTTTGAAAATAACTTTAATTTTTCAAGTATGTTACTATGGTCACAGTATTGACCAAACCGAAAAATAGTGTCTCACAGTTTTAGAGACTCGTGGAAGTAACTAAGTAATTAAGCAAATTCATGTCGTCGGCTCGAAGAGTAATGTAAAGAAACGTTGTTGGAATTCGTCATCCGTCGAGGGAGAAGGTGGTTAAAAGAAGCGATGGAGGCTAGGATGGCAGGTTCCAGGTTAATATTAAGCGTTAGACAGTAAGTTTAGTATTAAATCATAATGCGTAGAGTGCCTATACAGGGTGCTACAAATTCGAGTGCATGCATGGGGATCTCGGGAACCGTAAGAGATACGAAGTCGGTTAAATTAAGGCAAAGTTGCGCATTTTGATGCTCAACAAGATGCAGTTTTGAAATTTGAAAAATTCCGAATAGTTCCGGAGATATTCGTAAAAAACCGAAAAGCAGCTATTTTATTTTTATTTTTTCCTGACTTTATTTGAAGAGATAATATAATATAAATTTAACATTATTAATGCCACTTTTTTCCCTTTATAAAATGGCAATGTCAAATTTTAAATCTGACGTTTCGTGTCCGGACCCCCATCATCAACTTCATTTTTAAATACGGACCTGGATTTTTTATTTAATTTTTTAGAAGCCTTTGATCTCCCAAAACCAACGATGTATCACACTTATCAATATATCAACAAATCTAGATTTTGTCCATAAGAGATGATGTGTTAGACAGAGACGGGGCGATCTTTTCTGACCTGATTTCACTTATGAGAATATTTTTGTTACCGCTATTGGACAAGTGTGATACATCGTTGGTTTTGGGACATAGCGGTGACAAATATTCTCATAAGTGAAATCGGATCAGAAAAGATCGCCCTGTCTCTGTCTAACACATTATCTCTTATGGAAAAGATCTACGTTTGTTGATATATCGATAAGTGTGATACATTGTTGGTTTTGGGAGACCAAAAGCTTCCAAAAAATGAAATAAAAAATCCAGGTTCGTATTTAAAAAAATGAAGTTGATGATGGGGGCCCGAACACGAAACGTCAGATTTAAAATTTGACACTGCCATTTTATAAAGGGGAAAAAGTGGCAATAATAATGTTAAATTTATTTTATATTATCTCTTCAAACAAAGTCAGGAAAAAATAAAAATAAAATAGCTGCTTTTCCGTTTTTTACGAATATCTCCGGAACTAATTGGAATTTTTCAAATTTCAAAACTGCATCTTGTTGGACATTAAATTGCGCAACTTTGCCTTAATTTAACCGACTTCGTATCTCTTACAGTTCGCGAGATCCCCATGCATGCACTCGAATTTGTAGCACCCTGTATATGTGGGAACATTTATTGTTGTATGTCTACGAGAATTTCATGAGTATTCCAGTATAACAATTCAGTGCTAGCGTTAGACAGTAAGTTTAGTTTTAAATCATAATGCGTAGAGTGCCTATATATGTGGGAACATTATTTATTGTTGTACGTCTGCGAGAATTTCATGAGTAATCCAATAAAACAATTCAGTGTTAGCGTTAGACAGTTAGTTTAGTTTTAAATCATAATGTTTAGGGTACCTGTATATTTGGAAACATTTATTGTTGTATGTATTAAATGTATTCGAGATGTTAATGAGTATCCCATTAAAATAACGGGTGCTAGCGAGCTAGCGTCACTCTGTATTCTATTCAGTGGAAATTGTAGAATTTGTTTTACCATAAGCCATGAAGTAATTAATCTTCAGGAAGTGTATGAATACAAAGTAAGTCTTTGCGGAAAAGAATTAGTGCTAATTAAATTTCTTTTATTTATTTTAATTATAAAGTGTGCAACTTTTGGTACGATTGTGCACCTAGGAACAATACTGGTTGACATTATTGACAATCATGCAATGTTGCCATAAGTACTTTTCTTTTCGAGGTAGAATAACGTAAAAAACCGGGGTGGAATTGGGTCTGTGAGGGGTAGATTAAATAAAAACAAAAGCTAATATATAATATATTCACTATTCTTCATTCAGGAGTCGGAAGTTTTTAGACACTAAAGTGTTTGACGTTGGACTGAATAAATTCACAGTTTTAGCACACTATAACAATTAACAAAAAAAAAATTGTGTGTGCTTAAGACCACACGATAGAAGTGAAAACTTCGACAAGCGGGGTCATCGTTTATCACAATTTCGATCCGAGCCTTCGTTGCAGAGATACGGGCAAAAAGCGGTTTTCCCCCTAAATCCCCCCCTTAAATTAGAGCCCCGTTCCCCCGTATGGCCCATGTGGCGCACCTACCATAAAAATTTCGACCCCGTACCTCTTCCCGTTTATTTAGGTTTTTCCTTCTCTTTCCTCCCCTGGCCAAACGTGGGTGGTACGGGGTCCCGTTTTCGTCAAGGATCTTCTTTTTACCCCGGCTACATCCCCTAAAATTTTCGGCCCTCTCTCTATACGGGAACATGTCAGTACCGGGTGGTGCATCGTGATTGGAAACATAGGAAATCCCATGCAAATTTTAAACTGCCCAAATATTTGCTCTCCTGTTGACTTTAGAGCAAAGTTGTAAGGAGGCTTTTTCAAGGTCTCTGTATGGTAAATACACATGCG
>MU196922.1:655-11661 GCA_016904865.1 Pissodes strobi | reverse complement strand
GCCAGTTTAGGCTTATACAAAAGTAAGGTTGCATAAATACGACATCCAATTTATCGGATCTTATGCACTAATGGGTTAAACAAAGTATCGATAAAAATTGTTACAATTAGATAAAGAAGTACTGCAAAAAGGGAATTTATTTAAAATCAGTTGGAGTTAACATTGGTTAAATTAATAACAAGAACAAAGAAATGAAGTAACATTATCATTTGAACAATAAAAAACTTTTTCAGTAACATTGAGTATGAAAAATTAACTGTATTAACCGTGTTTATAATAATAATAATAATAATAATAATAATAAAGGTTTCTTTATTAACGTCCAAAATAGTAACAACAAAAAAATAAGATAAAAAATGGTGGCGAGATCCAGCATAGCTGTTCATCTAACCACCACAAAACTAGTTAACAAATTTTAACCATAATGTCGCAAACAAAAAATAATATGTTATGTTATTTTAAAGGGAAAAAAGTTCGTATTTTATATAATTCAAAAATAAAACAGAAACTAACTTACTAATAAAACTAACCAAAAGACAAAACATGATCTGGAGTTGGCCAGACAATGCAACAAATATTAGATTTATCTTAATTCGAAAGACCAAAACAAGAGCAAAAAGTAATAGATATAAAGATTCGCTTGACTGCAATTTAACCTCTCTCACTTATTATACAGTGTGTCCAAAAAAGTATGCAACATATGAGAAACTTCTTTATTATTGGATTCTCAGAAAATTTTATTCTTCATAAAATTTGGTGCTTGCCCTAAAACAGTAAACGAGTATTTCAAATTTTACGTACTGCTTTTAGTGCGGACGCAAATGTCATTTTTCCGAAATCGCGTCAAGATAAATTACCTTAATTTATAGAGATACAGCAAAATCTTATCAGGAAAAGTTCTTCCAAATTAAAAAAGTAATCTAAATATGAAATTTGAGTTAAGTACATAAATTTTTGATTTTCCTTTTTTTCCCGATGGCGTAACGTTTGAGAAAGCTCAAACGTTACGCCATCGGTGAATGCTTTGTTCTTTTGTTATTAGTATACCTGCCAAGCAACTTCAAAATTTATTTAAAGTAGACATTAGTTACATAGTTGCATAATGTTTCAGTTTTTACAGAGATAAAAGCCAGTTTAGGTATCAGTGTGTTGCAAACACATTTAAACAATTTTGGTCCAAAATAATTTTCCACAATAATTATTACAAAATACAATTGGAATGACTGACTCAATAATAATTAATTTCATATGTCAGAGCGAAGTAAAATTATTGCTATTTATTTGTTTTTATTCCAAATGCATGGCCTACTCTTCAAGACCAAATATTTTATATGGCTTTTTAGGATACTTGGGCATATTTTACTCATCGGGTGCAAAAGATAAATAAATTATTAGTTGTTTTACGTGAAATGAAAAGAGTTGGGTCTATTCATGATTTTGAGTGGAAAAAATTTTGAATCAAAAGTGTTTAAATGTGTTTGCAACACACTAATACCTAAACTCGCTATTATCTCTGGAAAAACTGCAACATTATGCAACTATGTAACTAATTTATATCTTAAATAAATTTTGAAGTGACTTGGCAAGTATACTAATAACAAAATAACAAAACATTCTCCAGTGGCGTAACGTTTAAGAAAAAATCGAGAAACAAAAAGAAAAATTAAAAGTTTATGTACTTAACTCAAATTTCATATTTAGATTAATTTTTTAATTTGAAAGAACTTTTCCTTATAAGATTTTGCTGTATCTTTATAAATTAAGGTACTTTACTCTTGACGCGATTTCGGAAAAATGACATTTGCGCCCGCACTAAAAGCAGTACGGAAAATTTGGAATACTCATTTACTGTTTTAGAGCAAGCACCAACTTTTATCAAGAATAAAATTTTCTGAGAAACCAATAATAAAAAAATTTCCCATATGTTGCATACTTTTTTGGACACACTGTATACTTTTTAAGACGATACTTAAAACTATTTACAGAAGAACATGATTTAATTATAGGTGGTAAGTTATTATATATTTTAATAGCGTTATACGTGAAACTACGCTGGAAGGCGGCAGTACTATGTCTTGGAATTTGGAAAAGTTCATTATAACGCGTAACTCTATTATGAATATCGCGACCTCTAACAAGTTTGCCATAGAGATAAACAGGTTCTTTAAATTTATTTACCTTATACACCAAAGTACCCAGGTGAATCCGACATCTCTCAGCCAGAGAAAACCACCCAGAAGCAAGAAATGACGGAGTTATGTGGTCAAATTTTCTTAGACCGTAGGTCAGCGCAGGCCAATAAAGAACATTCGCATAATTGAGAAGGGACAAAATCAAACTTTCACACAGTCTAAGTTTGATATCCTGAGCTAAAACATCCTTATGAATATACGTCTTTAATTTAACAAACGAGCTCTGTAGAAGTCGGGAGACATGTTGTCAAATCGCAAGTCGACATCTAAAGAAGACACCAAGATTCTTACATACTGAGGATGGTTTTATTACGAGTTCATTTAGAGTAATATTTAGATCATTGGCTATAATATCTATATCTCGCCCAAAAACCATCATTTGGGTTTTATTATTATTAAGTATAAGTTCGTGGGCTGTCGTTAACTTAGAAATGGTTGCAAGGTCATTATTAATGTGCATCGATGGTTGATCAATATTATGAAAGAAAGAAAAATAAAATTGCATATCATCGGCGTACTGATGAGACTTTTTGAATGACTAGAAAAATCGGCGGTATAAATAGAAAACAATAAAGGCCCCAATATACTGCCCTGTGGTACACCTCTGTGCATCGCCACAAAGTTCGATGTTTCTCCAGGCAACAGCACACGTTGACTCCTCCCACCCAGGTAGCTCTCTATGAACTTTAACGATGAGTTACTTAAACCATAGAATTTTAGCTTAGTTAACAAAATGGAATGATTCAAGGTATCAAACGCCTTACTAAAATCAAGTAAAATTAAGCAGGAATTCTTACCCTCATCTCGAGCTCTCAGGAGGTCATCTGTTACATCAAGAAGCGCAGTTGTAGTGCTATGGGATTTCCGAAATACAGACTGTGTGGAAGGCAATGCTTTACTGCTTAAAAAGTGTTGGTTCAATTGTTCATTGACTATTTTTTCCAAGATTTTTGACATACAACATAGTATACTTATTGGCCGAAAGTCTGAATGCGATAAAGGGTTATTATTTTTAGGAACAGGGATTACATTAGCTTTTTTCCATAAGGAAGGAAATTTACCAGACATAAGGCACCTATTAATTAAAAAGGTAATAATAGGGGTAATATGTGGGGTTATTAAGGAAATTATTTTTGTGTCAATATTATCTATGCCTCTAGCTTGTGTTTTAATTTGTGAGATAATTTTGCTAACCTTTTCTGCTGTGACTTCAACAAATGAAACTTGATTTTGAATAGATGGTAAAGTTTTGTTGTCGTATAAATCGCTAATAAGGCCACACCCGTTCGCAACAGGAAGTGGTACACTGTCAATAAAAAATGTATTAAATGAATTCGCGCTGCCAATATTCGATGGAAAAGTTGTAGCTGAAGAATTAATATTAAGATATTTTAACGTTTGCCAGAAACCCTTTGGGTCCACTCTAAATTTATGGTTCAAATATCCCTTTTTCTCATTCCGAACAGCCATTGTCACAAAATTTCTAAGCTGTTTATATTCGTTTTTTGAAGCCTCGGTTTTTGTTTTTTTATATTTTGTTAGCGCTTTCCGTTTCAACTTAATCATTAGTTTGAGATTGTCAGTTAGCCATGGTGCCGGAGGCTTGGTGAAGCGAGACGTTTTCATAGGGGCATGAGCATTAAGAAGATTTTCCAAATTAGAATTTAGGAATTCAGCCATATAATCCACATCGTCATAATCATATATAGCATTCCAATTGACATTAAAAAGATCATTTAAAAAATTATTGTAATTAAAATGGCTATAATCTCTGTAAGTTCTAAATCGAATTTCCTTGCGCGGCTTTTCCAGTTTTAAATTGCAAAGAACAAGGGAATGATCAGATATATTATCCATATCAATTATATTGGCACCAGATACCATAGAGGGAGAAGCAGTTACTATTAAGTCTATGAGAGTTTGGGAAGCATTGGTTACGCGGGTGGGTTGAGATATGATTTGAGATATACCATATTTGTTTAAAAAACCCCTAAAAGTATACAGCCGTTCGTGTTTTCCAGTAGATTTACATTAAAGTCGCCGCCAAAAAGTATATGGTCAAACTGCGGGAAAAACTCTATCACACTATTTTCGAACTCATCTAAACAAAGTTTTAAGTTTTTATTCGGTGGACGATAAATTGATCCAAAACATAACTTTCTACCAGAAATCTTAAGGCTTATCCAGACCTGTTCAACGATGTTATCTAACCACTTTTTCGCAAATTACATCTAGTAACCTATTTGTTTAGTTGTCCTAAACTCGTTTAACAATTTATCAATTTTTCATTAAATTAAAAAATATATGTATTTTATTTCTGCAGTGTGTCTACTTAAGTTCTCCAAGTTCTCAACATATGGGAAACTGCTTTATTATTAATTTTACGAAAAAAAGTTATTCTGTTTGCAGGTTCTAAAATGTAACATTCAATCATCAAATTTTTTTTTTCAGTCGTATACGAGGTTTGACAAAAAATATGAATTTGTTACAGGAATAAAGTACTATTATTTGTGACAGTATCGAAAACTGTTATGAAGAAAAATTGTTTAGAAGTGAAATCTACATTCAAATATGCAGTTACATCAAGATCGTAAAAAAATCAGGTTGTGTTAATTTAAGTCAATTTTACGAAAAAAATTAAAAACTTGGTTTTTACGGTCTTGATGTAACTGCATATTGGAATGTAGTTTTCAATTCTAAACAATTTTTCTTTATAACAGTTTTCGATATTGTCACAAATAAAGGTACTTTACTACTGTATCAAATTCATATTTTCTGTCAAACCTCGTATACCACTAAAAATATTTAATATTTGATGATTGTATTACACTGCCAAGAATATTCATAGGGAATAATAATGATAATAATAACAATAATTGGAGGGTAGCAATTCTTAATAAAAAACTAAATACAGTAAAATCACATAGGCTCCGAAATGTAACAAAAGATAAACATAATCGTAGTAGGCCATGAGTGTAGGATTCATGTGTGTTTGGGATTCAAAAAGTTCTGCTCCGAACTCTCTTTAAACAAAACAAAACCATTTAGTGATCCTTAACAAAAATTTCACAAGGGTTTTTCCACTTAATAATTTGATATGTATAATATGGTTGAAAATCCTAACCCAAAGAATGTTTTTCTCATTTTAACAGCAGGGTCGCAAAAAATCGCAGAATTTTATTTTAGTGTATGAAAGCCTAATGTTTACTGAGTAAAACGTATATAGACGATATGCTGAATTCTTCGAAATGGTCACATTCGGTAACATTTTCAATGACGAAAAACTACCATTAGTATAGAGAATGTCAAAATAAATATTACTTTTATGTAGAAAACATACCTGTAGCTTTTTGAGCCAGTTTAGACAATAATGTAGACGTAAAAGGAGCACAAAAACCACAAAAATTTTTATTTTTAAACATAAAATTTAGCCATTTAACTTTTATCTCGGGAAACTACAACTTTTACGTCTTGTTGAAACAAATAAATGCAACGAAACAAATTCATGGCAACGCTAACGTTGACAGACATATTTTAACTTATTATCAATCCATTATCGGGCACATTTAATTTTTCGAATTTTGATCAGCTTTTTCATGATAATACTCCAGTGTGCGACGCTCTCAAGATCCCAAATATTTGGAAATATATCGGCCTCACTCCACTCGACAACCCAACCAACATTAACGAAGCAACAAAGTTTGAACCAAGGGTGGCGAGCATCAGTTTGAACTAGGAATGCGCAAAATTTCTTAAATGTTAGCAATGAATGATATATCAAATATACCATATCGGTGTTACAAAATTGTCGCCAAGCAAACATCGACGTTTTGAAATATGGAAGTTTACAAAAAAGGTAGTTGCAACTGCTATTTATAAATAATAACTGTAGTAGCCTAAGAGTAGTAAACTTAGGAACTTTTATTTTTTTAAATATCTTATTAATATATTTAATACAAATTTTCAGTAATAGTCATATTCAATTTTTTTAACTTCTTTACGCGCGTTGTAGCTGGAGAGTAAGCTAGTGAACGCGTGACGAAAAAGTTAACAAATATGTGTTACGAAATAATACGGCGCGAGGCGATCGAAAGTAGAGAGAAAGATAAGGGTTGCTAAAGAAGAGAGACACGGAGGGGCGAGATATATGCTGCATTAGAAAGACAGAAGGATAGTATGCGTCATAGGCCTAATACACTGTGCAGCCTTGTAAGCTATTATCCGCTTCTGTTTTGTACGGATGAAGTTTCACTTTGGTGTGTGGTCCACAAAAACTATTTTTTTTTAGTTTACTTCTGGTTCAGTTAAAACATTATGCGTTCAAACCTCGATTCGATCAATATGCATTATTAAACTTGTTGTAATATCCGCGGTTTGTCGTTTCTTGTGGGTGTAACGGCACGCATAAGTTGCCTGGCGAGTTTTTGAAAAATATTTCCACGCGATTCCTTTGGGCGGGGAAAGCATTTATTATGTTTCATATATCCGATTAACTTCAAATGTCGCTTCCACTATTAGCGCAATTTTCGTTAATCGCCGGATCTATTGCGCAACATGCACAAAATTATAACTATTATAATATAGTCGGGGCCTATCGGGGATTCCCCTTATCATTTAGTCCCGGTCTGAGTATTCTTTCATTTATTATTTGCAGATGCTCAAATGGCGTCAAACAAGATAAAACTTTCCTTTGCTGGCTCTAATTAGGGGTATGATTTTGTTGTCAGACTATTTTGACCCTGGTAATATCCTGGGAAAATTTTGTTAAAAAAGTTAATGTGCATTCTGCACATTAACTGGGCAATTAACTACTACTTAGGTTTGCTAGATGAAAAACGCAAAAAAGTAGGGCAATTGTATAAACAAAGCCTGATTGTTTACAAAAAAAGCCGGAGTTTTGTGCACAAAATCATTTAAAAAATGTCTTTCAAAATTGCATCATATGGGAAATCGTTTTATTAAAGATTTTCTTTGAAATTTAACATTAGTATTATCTTTTGCTTTAAAAAAATTGGAAAATGCCTCTACCCAACCGCGGCCATATCACTTTCGTTAATTGCTAAATTGACATTAAAAAAATATTATCAGCCTCACCTTTATAAGCACACAACTGAAGTGAAACTTCTGAAAGAGATATTAGAAATTGAGTTTTTATTTTTTTAAGCTTTTTTCTCAACATTGCCTCCGATTTCGACGCTTTTAAATTTTGTTTTGTTTTTTGTTGCGTTTTTCTAACTTTTCTTTCTTTATTGAGGCACATCTACCATAAAAATTTCGACTTCGTAGCTCTTCCCGTTCTCCCGAAATTAATTATTTTAGATTTTTCTTCTCCCCCCTCTACTGCCCGAATGGGGAGTCTAGTTTTCGTCCAGGATCTTCATCTTACTCCGGCTACATGTACTGAAAATTTCGGCCCTCTAGCGATACTAGAACATGCTTAATTAAACGGGCGCGGGCGTTTCACTTTGATAACCGGTTGAAGGCATTTAATTTTTTCTGACTTTACCCTCGCTAAAGAAATTTCACTTCAAAAAAACGCAAAAACGGCCTTATTTTTTTACTAAAAAGAGTTTGATAAATCCTTTTTAATTTTATACAAGTATACCATATATGAAGACTGAATTAAAACATTTATGTTTCCATTTTTTTAATATCTAGGAATTTTATGAAAAATTTAAGCATTCCTAACTTTAACCCTGTATCGGGTTTTAGCCATAACCGGTCCACAGACTACAAGCATTGCCTTTTACACAGGGAAATTTAGCGCCAACTACTAATAGTGAAAAAGAATATATCCAGCTCGATTTTCAGCCTGAATATCAAGAGGTACTTATCAAAAAAAGTAAACAAATACAGAATACATTCTCGTGGACAGGAGTAGACATTCCTTCTACTCCTGTTCTTAGTCCTACACTAGAGTGCTGCGAAAATATCTCAACCCCACCCAGAATATTTTTTGAAATTTATGTCAGATGATGTGATGAATCAAATAAATGTAGAACAAACAAATATTTGCAGCATCGAAAATGGTCTAAAATAGCAGATTTTATTTGAATAATTCTAAAAATGAATATAATAAAATTATCTTCCGTAGAAGACTACTGGTCATCATGTTCTAGAATATCACAGGTTGCAGATATAATGTCCTTAAAAAGATTTAGGAAACGTAGAACTTTTGTTTCACTGTAACGATAATTCAAAAATTTCAGCAGAAACAAAAGACCCGTATTACAAAATTCGACTAGTCTTGCAATTAGTTAGAACCAATTGCCAAACAAATTAATTTGAAAATCAATATTCAATTGCTGAGACCATGATGGCATGCATATAAAAGAACGTACGCTGGCAATTCGAGGCAATTTATTCAACAGATGTTGAAAGCGGAATTATACTAATGAAATGAGCTGATTCAAAGTGTGTGCTCCTAGCTAGTACTCTGTGAAATTCAACCGGTAAGTAATGTCAAACGATATTCCAAAGAAAAATAGAAAAAAATAATGTACCCTGCCCTGCTTTAATGTTCCACTACAATAAGGATAATATGGGAGGGTTAGACAACGCTAATTCACTTTTGGGCGTATGCAGATGTCGAAGTCGAGCTGTGGTATTTTCCGATTTTCACTTGGCCCATATAGATATTTGTTTCATAAATGCGTGGATAATGATTGTGGAAAGCAAAAGCCTTTAGCTCTAAAAGAATTCAAATTAGAAGTAGCAGCTTCCTTGTCTCACACGGGAAAATAAAAAGGATAGATTGTCCTTTACAAAGATTGAAAACAAAATTCAGCACCCAAGTTTTCCAAGACCTGATGTAGCAACAGGGACAGATATGATTTTTCATTGGACACAATATACTTCTAAAGGTATATGTCGTAATTGTAGAACAGGCTTTACTAGAATAATGTACAATAAATGCGATTGTGCCTTACGGAAAATAAATAGTATATTATTTTATATGGAGGAAAAGTGATACTTTTCATGACGCGCTCGTGTTTAACAGACGAACGGAGTGAGGCTGGTAATAGAGAGCAAGCCATGAAAAGTAACTTTTCCTCCAAATAAAATATGCTATTTTTTCTTCAAATGTCGACAAATTAATGCAAAAACATCTCTTTTTATTAGTAATAATATCTAATTATTATTAAAGATAAATGGGTTCGCAAGGCGGTAGACCACGGCCGTAGGTGGCCTTGCTTAGACCGGTGTCGGTGAATATAATGTAACATAAAGCTGTCAGTGGACACTGTCAACAATAATTATTTTTTTAAGATTGCGTCTCCGATTGCGTTTTAATTCCGTATTGATAAGCAGTTATTGAGTAAGTTCGATTAAATAATAACCAATTTGTTCCTAAATTAGTGATTTTTAGCAATGCAGTCACAAATTGAGTGATAAATACAAATTGTAGTTTAATAAATCTTGAGTTGTTGACGCTTATTTTGTTGTCTGTTTGTATTGTATCTATGTTGCTATGACAACACTTTTACCTCCGCCGGCGGAAAAGTGAAAAGTAAAGCTCCGGCGGAGGAAAAACGAAACTTCACGGCCGCCTACACAGTCGAGTAATGACGGATTTACTGACGTTTGAAGAAAAAATTGTTTTTACTCTTACCACAATGATAAGGATTAGTCTTTTTCATATTCAAAAGTTGCACAAAAGAAGGCAAATGTTTTAGTTGATAAAAGTCATGTGTTTTAGTGTACTCCAAAAATTATTTGTATTTTTGATTTATAATATAAAATATATTTGAATGGTTGGTGTTTTTGCATTTACTCCGATGGAAATATTATTTAATAAACGGGCAATGTAGCCAAAGAATGACGTTTTATGTTTCTGTTGCCTTTGATGCACTGTCATGAATTTACGATATAACTTAATTTACATTATTTTTTCAGCATTGATATCAAAATACAAATAAATACAAATTTACTCGAACTGTACATATTATGTAACAAAAATTTAGGAAAGTTTACAGCGCGCTTAGTTTGCCCATTTCCTTGCACATAGAATTGTAAGATTGTCCCATCCTCCAGCAATTAAGCAAATATGTTTCTGTTTCTTAAATAATAGTTATATTTTTTAAACTTACATATAATTTTTTTTTTATTATTTAAAAATTCGTAATTTGATTCTTTGTTTATTATAATTCGACATAATTTTTGAAAAGGTAAATATTGCTGAGTAAGAAGGTATTTTAACATTTGGCAACTTAGCAATGTAGAGCATGGAGAGAAATTAAACTGGGGAAACAATTAGATATTAAATGAATTACACAATTATTTTAGGTCTCTAGATCGATCATATAGAATTCAACTTGCGCGATTAACGCTATTTTATAAAATAAAATTAGGAATATCGTGAAATAGACCACTATTTGTATATTCCTCATTCAATAACAAAATAAATGGTTTCTTGAGCCCAGCGCCTGCAATTTTGTGTTTGCAGTTCCATTTGAAGTGAACATAGCTTTGCCTGTCCACAAAATATTGCATGGAAATTTAAAGTTTAATGCATATTTTACTTGGAATGACATAGAATATGCATATCGAACGTCAAAGGTTCCATTCTTTCACGTATTAATAATTTCTCTAATATTAGATATACTAGTTTCCGTACATCGCATCGGAGCTGTGTACTACCTCGTGTTTTTCCAAGACTTTTAAGGTTTTAAAATTATTTGATATTGAAACTGTGCTTTTAGATCGTGCTAAAGTACTATTTACAGTCCACTGCTGTAAATGTTTCTCACAACTTGTCGATGGGAGGTATGTTCTTCACAAATTAAAATAATATCAATTAAGTATTTCTTGCAA
>JAEQML010080251.1:0-11661 GCA_016904865.1 Pissodes strobi | reverse complement strand
CGATATATATTAAATGGGAAAAATAAGGAAATATAATATGGAAAAAACTACGAGCATTAAACGAACCACACTGGTAAATAGTATTCCTACCAGAGGTATACTTACAATAGAGATTGTCATTGTTTTTACGGAAGTATTTTCTTTATCATTTGTTAACGACGCACGTAGATTGATTTTTCCTAAGCTACATAACATCCTACAAAGAGAATATCCAATATCCAGCTCAACTAGGCTAAGTTCCAGCCGGATACTGACGCGACGAGCGCAAAGCCGTGCTAACACTTGAGTTAAAGTTTGTATCTTGACTGCCAAAATAATCTAAAACAACTTTTTTATTACACGTGTTGCCCAAAAATAAAAAATAAAGATAGTTTTCTCACCGTTCATGTACATCCTTATAATACATTGGTTTTGTTCTCTTTAAATTCTTATTTCTAGGCAAACTGATTTTTTTACGCAAAATTAAATATTTTGTACATTCGTCCACTAGATAGCTTTAGCCATGGATATACTGTGGGTATATTAAGAAATTCTTTGCATCTCTTGGCAAATTACCAATAATGATCATAATAAGAAATTGCCTTTGATTACTTACGTCACGCAGTCTGTACGAATGACGACGGGAAAGATACTCGTGAAGATATAAAAAGTGGAGACCTCAGGTGAACATGCGACATAAATTATTTAATCGAGTGAAATGTTACGAGAAAAAAGAGAGAATAGATTAGGCACATTAGCAAAGCAGGAAGAGACAAATCACCGAAGGGACGACCAAAGGCAGGAAACCAGAAACCTGGTGGAAGATAAATTAGTTGTACCATAAATTATGCATATTTTAAGTAGGAAGATGAAACATAATTTTGTAATTCATATGAACAATGGGTAAGAGTAATAATAACTTATTAATACTTTAAGCTATCTTTCGGAGATAATCTTAAACCATTATTTGGATTTATAGTGCGAGTCGGAAACATCGAACATTTCGTCATTTCATTGAATGCCGATTTTTAGTAGTGATCAACATCAACGAACAGAGTGGGCTCTTTCTTACATATTTATAAGGGACTTAATCGATACAAGAGAAATCACTCTAGAAAACATCATCACGTTCAAGGCTTTTGTTTAAAAATCCAAAAAAGAAGATTTACAGACAACGAAAATAAAACACGAAAGAGAAAATCATTATTTAGTTCTTAAGATATTTTTATCTGCTTCGATACGCTAAATGCATATTAGAAACAATCCAATCCAAATTTGACCAACAACCTGCACCCCGAAGCAATGACGTCGAACGAGAGCTCAAACCACTCATGCTTTATGGCTTTTCTTCATTAAACCATGTTGCTTTGCAACTCTGTTAAGCATGTTATATACCACACTGGTAATCTCAAATATTAACACACGGGAAGCTGTCCCAAAATAATTTTTTATAATATTAAATATCGACTCCATACTATTCCGGTTACACAACCCTGCAAATAATACCAATGGAACGCGGCTCATAACGGTACTAAGGAAAATGTCCATCCACGACAATTAATTGACACGATTCCGGAATGAAAGGTCAGAAAGGAATAATCAAGAAAAAATAAATGTTACATCAAAAAGAAAATCCACGAAAACCGACATAATATGATATTCATGATGATATATGGTCACAAATAACCACTACTAGGCAGTAGCAATTAAAATATGGTAAGAACTGTTCTAAAGTAACTTGTGGCGATCTTAGTTACGTCCCCTCTTTACGCTTTTAAATGAGCTAATTAATACAAAAGTTAAAGAAAATCAAACCAACCAAATAGAGAAACTAAGTAATAAAGGCAAATATCCCCTAAAACTCAACCCAAACTAAAAAGGGCAAAAACAAACAGTCTAGCAATGTAGTCAATCATACCCTAGCTCCAAGAAAAGATATAGAATGCACTGAGATTAGAGTTCACCAGACTCACACAAAGTACATATCTTACTATGTTTCTGAGGATACCCAAGCTAATAATACAAATAACTTTAGGGATTTAGGCGATTGTGAAATAGCGGGGATGAAATATGATCGAGATTTAACATTTTTAAATGAAGCGCATTTTGTCGAAAAGATAGTAGCAGATGCTGTGTTTTATGCAAAAAAGGTAGCAGAAAACTTATCTTTACAACTTTGCATCACAAACAAACATTAATAATAACATGAACCTAGTGCAGAACTATCAACGATATCCTTGGCCTGGAAATTCAAAATTTCAAGATCAATGACAACATTATAAACAACATGTCCGAGTTTCTTAGCTTTAACCCAACGCAAAAATAGTACTATTTCATATTTACTTTGTAATGTTAAAATACTTAAATAAAAGTCTACGTTCATGTATTCATTTCTAAGCCCTTCGTAAACAACTAGACATGTCTCGGGAATGATTTTCCCAACTGATTGTGGAGAAATAGCGGTGGATAATTTTAAGTCTTCGTAGGTGTTACCTGTTGTTAACGTAATGTTACTATTATTAATCTTTCCCCTGCACTCACTGATGGTCTCATAGGAGTATTCTGCCTTTGAATTCTAGGTTTAACTATCTCCAACAATCTCTCGTTCATTCGTAAATAATTTCTAAAATCATTTGGCTCACTGATCCTTATTTCTTGCAGTAAACTTAAAATAGTTTTCTATCACAAAACCGATGCCTTGCCCATTTTCTTCGTTTCATTTTCCTTCAAAAGGTTGTGACAATACCACTGCAACTGCAATTATCACAGGTTTGGATGGTAGCATCTCTAAAACATCTAGTTCTATATAGCACGATAATATACTGATTTACTGATGTTTCACGCTTCCGTCTCACTTGTTACGCTTTTTCTTGTTTTCTAATTTTTATAGGCGCAATACCTTCAGTTGTAACAGTTCAATTTTGCCAATGGCAAACATTTTTAAAATTTCATTTATATGCCGCATTTAGGAAAAAAGATGCTGTATTTTACACTCATCGGTTCCTTAATTTTAAATTTATTGATTCTATTTGCTAACAATTCGCTTGAAATTGCCGCTTTTCCTAATCTGAATTAACTATATTCTAAGTATAGGTTAACTATATATTTGTATTAGCATTTATAACACGTTGTGACTCTATTTATTTTAGTTGATAAGCGATGCACATTATTATTAGAATAGCTTGGCATGATTTGTATTACATTACGGTAGAACGGTCAACGAACCGATTTATATTTTTAAGAATTCTGTTAGCCTGCAAATACGCTGCATTTGACTTGTTGATCCATATTTTAATTTTGTTGGCATATTTTATAACCTTTTGGGAACTCTTTGGTTGCAGAGCACCAATTACCGGCTGCCATTTCTGAAGATCGTTAGATCCTTTTTGGACCTCTGCTTTAAATAAATTTATCGCTTTATACGGCAGACTAGTTTTTGTGAGGTTCGTTCCAAATAATAGGGATGGGCTATCCATCCGTGTTTGTCGCTCTCGATTTAGATTTTTAAAGGTTTATTATTCTCGTAAGAGTATTTCCTAGCATTTCTCGAAAATTTTAATTTTAGCTCACTATTCGTGGCTTCCGCCGTTGTTTATCATCCTAATAAACGAGAATTAAGGCGTTTATTGTCTTGGAATTATTCCCCGTATCGAAATCGCTCGGCTTGTTTCAGTCCATCCCTACTTCTTAATCGGACATAAGCAAAGGCAAATTGACGAAAACGATCGAGAGTTCCTTCTAGTTTGATCGTATGGCGCGGAGAGAAGCCTTCTGCTAGTGCAGTTAAAGTGGTTTCCCACGGCCTGTATTAGAACAGGCCAGACTCGCGCGGCGGACAAGCACATGTAAGCACGGATCGGGCTTGGCCGCGCGTGAGGTCTTCCTACGGCCTATATGAGCCTGTTCTTCAAGAGTTTGAAAGGCTCTAGGCGGTTTTCGTGGTATAGTGTTACGATTCTGGGTTTCCGATTATGGCGTCCTACGTTCGATTCTCGTCGGTGTTTTTTTTTATTTTTTTTAAGGTTATGTTTGTTTTTTTCTAAATTTGGGTTAGTTTTGGTTAGATTTGTTTCATTGAGGCCCGGAGCAAGCGAAGCTAGTGGAGTTAAGATTGACTTCGAAACTCGTTCGGGCCGACTCTGTTTTGTAGTGAGCTGTCGATGCTAGCACATGTTACAAAGGAAATTTATTCCTATGTAATGTAAAAAATAACATTTTGTTGTGTTAGAACTAAAAAATATAATCTATTGCGTTTTATTTTTAAATAGTATTTTTTGACTTTTTGCCAAAGTTAGCATAGTTAATTGCTAAGCGCGTGCTTGTAAAATTCTCTACAAGTCTGGGTAAAATTAAATTTTATTTGTAACATTTAATATGCTCAACTGTAAGCCTGTTTCTAGAGTCTGTCTATGCATTTTCGCAAAGCAATGCCTCGGACGGCACCCTTCCCACGGCGTGGTGGTCCGAGCTGGCGCGGCCCAGCCTGCGATATCACGGGCCGTGGGAAGCCACCATTAGAGACTCAACATTTTATTGTGATTCAATTCTACCCTTTCTTTGGGGATATATTGTGCTGATTTTCAGTTTGTGTTTTAACACGACCGATTAATCGGGATCTAGATACTGCTATATTAGGTAAGCATTTTCTCTGGAATTAATCTTTTTCTATTGCCTGTGAAGCGCATGGATGCCATGAGGCTAACAGTTTTTTTTATTCATTATTTCTAGAGGCGTTCCACGTTCGTCAGATAAGACCGAGACCGTCGAATCTCTCATAGTTAGCCCTCACACACACGATCGAGGAAATTATTGCTACCTTTTTGCCTAAATTAATAATTTAATTGCTTATCTCTGTTAACTTTTTTTGTGCATATACCGCCATTTGCTTTTGCGTCTCGCATGTTAACTTATCCACTCCATTTTATCTAATCCGAATTTTTATTTTAATGTAACTTTAATTTTGATCATATGGGGAAGTTTATATATTCTTTTAGGGGTGATTCATCCCTATCTTTGTTATATTCAAGTTGTCTGTACCTTCGTACATCTTTTATTTGCCGATGGTCATTGAAAATTCATGGATAATTTTTTTTGGGGGAATTTGCTTTATAAAGAAAATATATTCATGCGAGGGGGGGCTATGGTTTTTATTAAAGTAAGGGGGCTACGTCTAATGCGCACTGGGATATTTCAGGGCTTTTTCCCGAGGGCCACTACTTTTTTCCGGAGGGTACAACCTTTTTCCGGAGGGCCACTCCCTTTTTCCGGAGTGTTACAACCTTTTTCCCGGAGGGCCACCACGCTTACCCGCAGGCCACTACCTTTACCTGCAGCTGGAATCACCCTGTCCTAGTGGGTTGGAAGGAGGCTTTACCCGCAGCACTTATCAGCCAATCTCGACACCAAGCTATCGAGACCTCGGCTAGATCTTCCCTCGGGGCCATCGAGAGGCAGTACCTGAGGTATCTATAAGTGCCCGGCGCCTCCACCAGAGTTCGACGACCGGATTTGGGGTATTGTACAGAAGCGTTATGTTTCATTGAGTTGTTTGTTTATCAGTTTAATATAATCGCTTTTAGTTATCCTTCTGTTCATATAAATAAAACTTTTACCGCCAAGCTTCGAGATAGTTCATTAATTTTATTTTCATTTATTCACTGGTTTATCGGACCAGTTAATCTGTTTGCTCTGAATTTTCTCTCTTTTTAATATACGTCAAGCATTGGCTCAATAATTTTATTCCTTTCATTCATTTATCAAGTAATATAACCGCTCTGAAGTTTCTCTCTTTATAATATGAATCAAGCATCGACAGCCACGCTTTCAATAGTTTTATTCTAGTTTTGTTCCTTTATTAACTTATAGAGTCATTTGATTTCATTATTGTGGCAGTTCATTGCTACATATTGTTATCGCTACATTTAAAATCGGTGCAGCTATTAGCGCACGCAAGGCGTAAGAGGCAATTAGTTTAGTTAACGTCAAAGTGATCACTTCGATAAGTAGTATTTAGTGCATTTAGTGGTAAGGCATACAGAACCAAGTATTAACAACCGATTTGGTCTCTGTACAATCTCCATATTGTACTCTATCAATTTTGTTAATAGTCATCCGACCTTCCTTGGTCTTTGGAAATCGCAAATTTTATTGTAAATTGTTGCGATGTTTTAAAAAAAGAACTTAGTAGCCAATACATTGTTCCTTAAATTTTTAAATTGTGTTTTCTTGGTAAGTTAAGTTAATTGATTATAATCCCGCCTATATTCTCGTTTTCTTGTTGGTTTGAAATTAAGTACCAGTTGATTTTATGAGCTGACCTAGCCACCCTGCACAACACCAACAGAGCTTTTTCCGTTAGTTGGCTAGAACAGGTGGCGCTCAAACGACCCCACGACAGGGGCGGGCTTTGCAATACAACTCTCCGGGGCTAGGTTCCTTTTTAATTAATTGGGGGAAAAATCTTTGCTTTAATTTTATTTTCCATCAGAAAAACGTGTTGCACACTCCAGAATTGGAGAAACTGGTAGTGAATAAAATTCAGTTAAAAATTTAAAATTAATCACTAAAGGAGGCGTAAATCTGTACGAACCGTCATGAAAGCGAACAAATTAGGCTCTAACTGAAATATCGGAAAGTACGGGTGGGTATTTATATAACGGCGCCACTGCTTTTTTGACGGATAAAGAAAAACAGAAAATCCCCAAGATTTAAGCTTCGCACGACAAAAGAAAATTATAAAAATAAATTAAAAATTAGATCAGATTTGAATGCCAGACATTTATCAGTATTAACAATAAAAAAATAAAGCAAATACTCAAATATTAATCAAAAATCAAAGTCAGTAATGAACGATGGCAATAAAGGTAAAATCAGTAAATCCAGAACGTTTCAATTATTGAGCGCAAGTAATAAAAATCAGATACTTACTACTTCTTGCCACTTTCTCTTCTGGAGCGTTACCACTTAGGTGAAGTTCAGGAAATTAAATAACTAAATGAAAACAGGTGAATACGAGAAATGGAACTATATCAAAGCTGATTAAAAAGAGATGAGAAAGTGAACGGTAATTCTGGCGGAATAAATTTTATTATAACTACTATACTTCGAAGAAAAATAGTAGACTTTACTCGGTTATTTGATGAACGCGTTATGCAATAATAAAAAAAACCTTTAGAAAATAGAAATGAAGGCCAGCGCTACTGCAAATAACTACTCGTTATGGGAAAATTCAAGTAACTCAAATTAACGGAGCTCAAATCATGATTTGTTACAAAAGCGGTGTTACTAACTAACTATGTATATTTGGGTATCAGTTATGATACATTGGTAACAGCCGCGAAATGAAATAACTAGTCCGACCTGACGTTATTGTAACAATCAATCAATTATGGAATTTAACTGTATGTTAAACTTAAACGCAAGTACGTCCCGGTCAAGTTACCGGTAGGACAAAGCTAATGAACGGTTTGTTTGGAAAAAATATATATCAAAGGCAATAATAAAAATTAAAAAATAACGCAAAGTCTACTAGGCCGTAACAACAATAGTAAATATCTGATCTACAGGTATCTAAAGTAAGCCAGAAACCGTGAAAAATTGAGAATAAAAAAAAATAGTACGACTTACAACGTTATTGCGTCAGTCAATTAAAAGTTCAAAATTCAATGCAAAATCGGACTGGTTCTAGGTTAAACGAATTTAACTAGATTTTAGAATTCAATCAAAAAAATCAAGTCTTAGGATAGACAAAATTGACCCATATTTAAGGTTCAATTAAAAAAAAATAAGAATAAAAGAAATTTTACCTTAGTTCCTTAACTAAGGTAAAATTTGTATTGTTATTTTTTTTAATTGAACCTTAAATATTGGGTCAATTTTGTCCAGCCTAAGACGCCTGATTTTTTGATTGAATTCTAAGAAAAAGTTAAATTTCGTTCGAGAACAAATCAGAAAAATAATAATATTAAGGGTTCGTAGGCGAATTACCAGCAATTGTCTCAAAATATATATAAAAAAGGATCTCACTCGGTTAATGAATAACTTCTCAGGCAGCTTCCAGAAAAGAACTGCACACAGGAGGAAGAGACTTCCTTGATAGACGATGAACAGCAAGACGCTATAGGTATGTCGACTACTTAGGCGTAGCCAAGGAGGGAAAACCTGTCGTTAGCGATACCCATTGATAGCACCCTGTGAAACATCAACATATTCAAGCATTATTACCGAGTATTAAAATCAAAATCAACCATCAAGGAAAAGAGAAATCAGAATTTAAAAAAAAACAATAATTTATCTGTGTAAGGGTTAGCTGGTTGCTTATCGCTAGATAGCCTTACAGTTGGACGAGAAGGCCTCTGTAAGAGATTAAAAAGGGAATTAAAAATCCGCCCACGTGCGTCGTAAAATGTTAAAATGATGGCGTTCACAGAAAAAAGATGCAAAAAATCCGGATCGGAATGGAATGGAACTGAACGGAATGGAATGGAAATTCTGAATCCCCGAACATTAGCGCGGAAGCCCGCGGAAAAGATTTGTGTATGAGTGGTTTATTTTTAGGCTAGCTTGATAACTTTGTGTTTGTTGCCGCGGAACCACGAAAAAATTCGCTCGCAGAGCAATTCCAGCGATTCCATTCCGTTCCGATCCTATCCGCGCTCTTCCGATTCGCGTTCGTGTGTGCAGACCCTAACTTATTTACATGCTTTATAAATGTTTCGTTCGTTCCATTCCATTCCGATCCATTCCGTTCAGCGACAATGTGCGGGCTGCTTAAAGCAGCATTCAAATCCCATAAAGAGCAGTTTCAGACACCAACCACTTAATAAAAGATAAAGCGCAGATAAGGCCTGAAACTATAAAAACGACCCGGTTGGAGAATCTCACAAAAGGTAAAATCAAAATCAATTTCAGACTCCAATCAAAAGCAGTACGCATTAATGTTAAAACTCAACATTTGCGCGCGACGTCGAAGACTCTCGACAATGACGCTATCCGTAACCGGATACGCTACAAACCACCAACCTTAACCTTGGAGTCCTTACGCGCCAAATTCAACCAATCCAAAACTGATGTCTATTTAGGAACGCGAATTTTGTACTTAATTGCTTCGACCAGAGTATCGTCGAACGATATGGGAACTGTACGAACCCTACGAGGGTGTTACGCTAACAAATATAATTGCACTTGAAACTCTAGGGATGGCCGCGGCTAGTTTAAACGCACTTTTCGCTTCGATATACGATAGCCAAATCGGCCCGTGATACACTGTGTATGGGGGCATTGATACTTGATACAGATTTCATTAACATGTATCGCAACATGTGGCGATACCGATTTCATCGTCTGTAGGCCCGTAAATATTCATGCCGTTCCTTAAGCCATTATTTTGCCCGTGAAATACCGCCACACTTAAGCGATATCGTAGCAAAAGGTTATGTTAAAAAGCTGCATAAGATGCAAATAAAATTAGCAACGCAAAAATTATGTTAAACTCACTGTTTATTTCTGGGATTGAACGAAATTGAAATTTGTTTCAAATTCTTAATTTAATAAATATCCTCTGTAGTGTAAGTAATAAAAAAGTAATTTCATTGAATATTGGAAATAATAACTAGAAAACTAATGTCCTTCCTTAATCATGCTAATAATAATAATAATGAATATTTTATTGTAATTATAGAAAAAACAATGACAATCATAATACAAAAGCACGATTTTTCGTTACAATCACTATAACGAAAAATGTTTTATTTCCAAATTCAATTTACGTCTATTGTTAACTCGATTATTGCCGAAGAAAATTAATTATCAATTAATTAAATCTAGAAATCAGCCATGAACGATCTGTATAGAAACGTCTTTTAGCTGTGAAATAAACTTTATTTCGACCCTTTAGTTGAATTTAAAGGCGATTTATCACACTTTTATCTTCAAAATAGCTATTCTTTAAATCGTATTTTGACGACTTTATATTATTTATTTAGGACTTTTTTAACCAGGATACAAAATCTATTTTTCATACGATGGTGCTCAAAACTGTTCTTTTCAGCACGGTTTTTCATTATTTGAAAGTAATTATTTATTATTTTGTAAACTTCATTTCAAAAGTACAGCTAGCAGTAAAAAAATCTATGGTTGATATTAAGGGTACAAAACTACGATTTATGTATAACTTCTCAGCATTTAAAGAATGATTTTTTGGAAACGATATCACCTTCATTGTGATCGTATTTTTTTTTGACGTTTGGGTAATGTTATGCAAGTTAGCCTTAAGTTTTATGTGAAAATCAATAAAAACTGATATAGAGGATACCCCCTTTAAATATAGCACGGTTTTCTTTTTTTATTCCAATATATAGTATATGCCTACGTACTAGCAATATGGAAAACTTTAATTATTAATTTTAAGAAAAATAATAATTATTATTCCTCATAAAACTTCTGCATGGCCTAAAACCCTGAATGCCACATCACATATTAAATTAAGAGTAAAGGCCGTGTGCATGTACGAAACATAGTAATGAAACAATCTTTGTATATCATGCAAATTTTAATCCAAAGGGACTTCTATAAAGAGCGTAACAGAGCGCTTTCGGCCGTAGCCATCATCAGTGTTACCTGAAAGTAAGTAAAAAAACCTCTTGTCAGTGGAGAGTCAAAGAATGTTGTTGAGTTGAGACAATGGATATTTTGCTAAAAATTTTTATGAGATGAATACTGTTGCGCTGAGTTATAAATTTGTTGAGATTAAATTTTTTTTTATTACAAAAAAAGGGGGGGTTAGCTGAAGTTATTAATTAAGAATGATGATTTTTGTGTCATTTTTGTACTTAAAAAAGAAAATGGTGGACTTCTTTTACTTACTTGTCAGTAGACAAAGGACATATCCATGGATCAAACACACAACAAAAATCGACAATGGTCACAATTAAATATCACACATTGTACGTCACATTTTGAGAAATGGTTCACATAATTTAGATTAAAATAGAGCAAATTAAAAACAAAAACATGGAACCAAGACTCACGCTTTTGGATAACACATCGAATGTGTCGACTGTCTCTATTGACAGTCTTGACAGGCAGACTGATGACGCTTATACATTGCAAAACGGCGGTAATTTTGAATTTTAAGAGTTTTAAAAAGACAAGTATTAAGTTGAGAGATAAAATTAAATAAAGTTACTGCAGTGGTCTAACGTGAACCTAAAGTACAAGAAGAGTTGCTACTATGCCAGATGAGACTAACCAAATGACATAATATATATTAAATGGCTAATTTGCAAGTGAATACTTGAAAATTCGGTTGAATGTTTAAGTGGTGGCTTGAAAGTTGGTTTGGAAGGAAGAAAATGCTTGATCAAGTGAAAATAGAGGACTAACTTTGAGATGAGGCTAGCCTAAGCTAACTCAACTTGACGGATAGAACAGAAAAGAAAGGAGATGATAATAACCTGAGTTAACTCCTAGAGGACTAACTTAGGAAGGGATGAATTTAGCCTAAGCTACATCAACTTGAAAGATAGAGAAAGAAGAGGAAGAAAGATGAAAAATAAATTAAAATTAAATTAATTTACATTACTGTAGTAAAAATAGGAGAAAATATTTGAAATAGAAAATGCTTGATCAAGCGCCCCCCCCCCAACCTCCAAGTGTATGGGCGAGAAGTTAATTCAGTAGAGA
>JAEQML010080250.1:0-11661 GCA_016904865.1 Pissodes strobi | reverse complement strand
TCTTCTGGAAAAAATATTTGTTATGAACCAGTGGCGTTGACAAGGAAAGGCTTGAAATTATATTGCTAGCAGTGTTTTTTTTTCATTAAAACCATCGAAAAAGTGTTTGCATATGAAAACTAGAAGATGACGTAATATATTTTTTTTATTTTCGCCCCTACTTTTCTCAATCTGCTTCACTTCGCTCAATTTCTCTAGATGCATAAAGATTAATATAGTGTCTTTAAAGAATTTGCTTTGTTACATGCAAGGTAACCTTGAAATTAAGTGATATGTATGACACAATTACGAGAAATCATTGGAAAATTTAGTGAAAGGTCATAATTTTAATAACTGGGATAAAAAATTGATTAACTGAAAACGGAAGCTCATCTTCACAAATTACATCATCAACTTGCGACGCTTTTTGCACTCATCTTAATCTGCTTCACTTCGGGCATCTTTTCATGAGGTATAAAGGCGAATAAAGTTTTTTCATCATGATACAAAGAATTGAGTACAATTTCTAGACAAACCAAATGAAGAGATTAGATACTAAATATAATTGAATAAATTATACTATTTTGCACTGAAATTGCTTTATGGAGATCTATAAGGAAAACTAAAGCCATCGGAACCGCGCTATTAGATCCTAGAAGGCCGGTTCGGAAGAAAAAAAGACCAGCAAAATTATATTAGAAGGTTACAGAATTAAATTAAAAAGATGTTCAATCCATTTGCTAACTATTTGCATATATTGGAACATTATAACTGTGAAACATATTTGGAACCACAGGGGTAATAGAATTGGAATATCGAAACTAATCTACATAGCAGTTATTAGTCAAATACTCTATTCTTCTTCTACTTTCACCTATTGGACGTTTCTTCTTTCACCAATTCTTGGACGAGTGCACGTGTACAAGTTAAAAAAAGTATCGATATTTTGCAGATATGTGTCGATGTCTTGAAATATCGGCATTGATTGCTTGTTCATGAATATCTACATATACACAATAATACATTGGCTTTAATTTTCATAGAAGAAGCCTTCGATTAATCGGAAACTTAAATTTAGTGTTTTTAATCTCATCTGCTGCAAATAGATTAATTTAATCAGTGTTCGTAATATCACCTATAATTTATCGCTAATTTCCTGATTAGCCATCGGATCCATCGTCATTGGGCATTGATGAACATTTAAATTGAATTTCTTAACCTCAATTTTTTTTACGGTTTAACTATAACTTGGATATATAGTTATTAAAAAAATAATTCAACTTGGAAATAACTAACTAAACGTGCGATCGAAATTTTTGTTATCAGTCAGTGTCACAGAGCGTTACAAAATTCATCAAAGTTTTCTTAAAAGCAGCATAGATGGCATTCCATATCTGAACAGATGTATTGATACCTTAAAGATACTTAACCAAGAGTATCGACGTTTCGATGCTCCTAAAAATAATTTTATAATTTTAGAAGTATCGTAGTATCATATGTATCCCTACGTCTTTGTATAGGTGATACTAGAGCAATCAGAGCAAACTAACTGGATGTCTTGAAAGTACTGATATGCAGTGGAACAGTGGTTCGGGTTAGCAAATTGTTACGCGTTTTCTTGTTACTAATTTTTCTAGGCGCAATTACCTTCACTCCAGAATTAGAGAAACTGGTAGTGAATAAAATTCCAAGTTAAATTTAAAATTTATCACTAAAGGATGCGTGAATCTGTACGAACTAGTGCTGGCAACCGAAGACGGTTTTTCGGATAGTCGGTTAACCGGTTTCGGATTATCCGCGGTTTTTCAAAAAACCGAAACCGGTTAACCGGATACTCGGTTAACCGATTACGCGATTTCTCGTTTAACCGATTAATCGATTAACCGAAAACCGGTTTCTCGGCTAACCGATTATTCGATAATCTAGTTACATGGCACTGAGCCACCGGGTTCTCAAGTAATGGTAAAAAAGATAGAAAGTAAAGTAAAAACTGGGTATTTGGAATGGTAACATACCACATACCTACTGGACGGTGATTATATTTGGAAATGCTTTTAGAGGGCGATTGAAAAATAATATCTACCTTTAATAGAATACCTTTATATTTATCTAAGTTTTAAAAAATTGTAATATTTTTTCTACTCAGAATTTATATCGATTGTAATTTGTAATAAACAATATTTTTAATTTAATTATTAGGTTTATTTCAATAACGACCAAAAACTGGAATAAATTTGGTTCACTAGAATTTAATGATTGTGCCCTAATCGGCAGGGAAACTGAACTAATGGAAATATGCTTAAGAACAAATTATAAATTATGTTTAGCCTATGATGACTGTGTATTAACCGATTAACCGGTTTTCCGATTAACCGGCTATCCGACTAACCGGTTAACCGGTTATCCGGTTACCCGGTTTTCACTATTATTCGAATACCCGGTTTTATCCGAAACCGGTTTTTAAGAAAACCGAATAACCGGTTTCAACTTTTCACGGTTTTTGCCAGCACTAGTACGAACCCTCGTGAAAGCGAATAAATTAGGCCCTAGCTCAAATATCGGAGAGTAGGGTTGGGTATTTATATAATGGCGCCACTGCTTTTTTTATGGATAAACAAACTGAAAATTTCCAAGTTGTGATTAGAGTTCGTAAAGATTTATGCTTCGCACGACAACAGAAAATAATAAAAAAAGGTAGATAGGTGGATAGAAAATTGGTTGATTACCAAAAAAATAGAAATTGTTGGTTATATTGCGAGAAAAAACCAAATGATTGGTTGTAATGCCAACAGGACTTGACTTCAAGTCAATTAAAAAGAAAATAATATTCGTAGTACTTTCGGTTATCTAGGTCGCTTATGCGTCACTAATGACTATTATAAAAGAAAGACGCGGTTAACTTAGCTTACGAAAAAAAAAAACAAATGATTTCCGTAAGCAAATGCTCAAAATAATTACTTTAATGAGAATTTAAATGTCTGAGTCAATCTTTTGATGACATATAGCTAAAGGTAAAACTTATTTACGGACATAATGTTAAGGGATAAAGAAATATATAAAATTTATATAAATATAACTTGCGCTATCACCAAATAAATACCTATTATAAGAAAGATTCAAGTAACGCAAATAAATAATCACTTACAGGAGTCGCTAAAAGCCCAAATCATGATTTGTTTACAAGAAGTAACGGCCGCGTAATTAAGGCAACTAATATGACTAAGTGTTATTGAAACAATGAATCGATTAAACTTTAAAGAAGACAAAAAGCGGGTTGCATTCCGGGAGTACCGGCAGAAGTGAAAACTTCTACATTAACGTTGTGCATTTTTGAATATTTTAGAATTGTTAGGGAATAGTTTCGCACGAATTTATTTATTTATTGGTATAAAAGTACTATCATTTATGTGGTAAAACACAATATTCATTTATTGCGCTATCGTACACAAACATGATAATTTATATTACATAAAAAATTTAACACTTCAGAACTATTACAATTATTTACATTAAAAAGTTTACCTGTCAGAAAAATCAACTTTCAACTTCCTCTCCTACGCCGCGCGCCGCTCCGGCTGTCTGCTCCCCCTCCGTCTTACAAATTTTCGATCAGGCCACGTGTCCTGACGCAAGTTTAACATTTTTAACCCATCACAAAAAAGTGCACAATGCCGCTATAGAAGTTTTCACTTCTTGCTTATTGTGATATTATGTGTGATATTATAAAAATATAGGTTAATGCTATAAAGCATAAACATATTACAAATAATACATCTAAAGTACGCATCAATTGAAACGATACACCTTAAAAAAACACCAACTTTGAAACGCTGCAACTCAGCCAAATATAGTTTAATTTGGACTTTTTGCACCATTCCTAAAATGGCGATTCTTTAGCTATAAACTGCTTGTAGAATGAAGTGAAAATATTGCACTCTGTCAATTATACAGGGTGCTGAAATAGTGAGTGCAAAAACCGTCATTTTTGACCAAGAATTTCTGCCCGGAAAGGAAGGTAATTTTGGATATTACTATACTTTCTTAAGTATTGGGCCTGTATCTCGGGACGTCTTTGCAAATTTGATGTTGCCTTATATACCGGCGGAGAAATCGTGAATTTTTCAAATGTGTGAATTTTATGGCGTTTTCGGGTGTTCTAGCGTGGCAATGCACATACGACTCTAAATGTCTTATTGGGGTTAACAGTTATTAGTATGCAGTGCTAATCTGTCACCAAAACATTATTAAAATGTTGCTCAGCGTTATTTATACAGGGCGACAAAAAAAAATGTTTTAAATCTGTTTTCGTCAAGCTTGTTATAGGAAAATTTTGTAAATGGAAACTCTTGTTTAAATTACAACAGTGGCTTGTAAAACCGTTTTTGGAATTTTGAGGTTATGGTATTTCTATTTAAAAAAAACTCGATAAACCGATACACCTAAAAATTGGCAAACCTTGAATCGTCAAAACTTCGTCAAATTAAAGCACAAAAAAAACGTGAAAAGATATTTTGTCAATTATATAGGGTAGTGAAAAAAATAATGAGTGAAAAATCATTTTTAATTTTCCACGTGCAAAACATTTTTAGGCACATAGGTTATATTAATAAATTAGCTAATGCTTTTAAATAAGAATTTCCATTTAGATCATTTCCCGACAACTCCTATAACAAGCTTGACGAAAACCGATTTAAAACACAATTTTTCTTGTCGCCCTGTATAAATAACGCTGAGCAACATTTTAATAGTGTTTTGGTGACACTAACTGTTAACCCTAATAAGAAATTTAGAGTCGTATGTACAATGCCAGGCTAAAACACACGGAAACGCACACATAAAAAATGCACACATTTTAAAAATTGACGATTTCCCCGCCGGTATATAAGGTAAGATCAAATTTGCAAAGACGTCCCGAGACACAGGCCCAATACTTCAAAAAGTATAGTAATATTCAAAATTACTTTCCTCACCGAGCAGAAATTCTTGGTCAAAAATGAAAGTTTTTGCACTCACTATTTCAACACCCTGTATAATTGACAGCGTGTAATATGTTAACTTCATTTTACAAGCAGTTTATAGCTAAAGAATCGCTCTTTTAGGCATGGTGCAAAAAGTCCAAATTAAAGTGTATTTGGCTGAGTTGCAGCGTTTAAAAGTTGGTGTTTTTTTAAGGTGTATCGTTTCAATTGATGCGTACTTTATAATGTGTAGGTGCATATGGATATTTTAAAAAGTATTCACTCATTTTCTTTCACATTTTTTCGTCACTTTTTTTTTAATAACAGATGCACTTTGTTCAATTTCCATATTTTAAACACGAATTTTACAAGTATACAGACGGTCGAGCCATCAGCTGTCTCCATACGTGGATGCGCGTAGCAGGCTGTAGTACAATCACACACGCGCACTTAAATGAAACAGCAGTAGCAGGAATACATTTTCGCCGAGCGGTAGAAAGAGAGGGGGATCCTTCATCTCCTACGCCGCTCCGGCGGTCTACTCTCCCTCCGTCTAACGATTTTTCAATCAGGCCACGCGTCCTGACGCGAGTTTAATATTTTTAACCTATCCCAAAAAAAGTGCACAACGCCGCTAAAGAAGTTTTCGCTTAATTTTTTTTTAATTAAGAGCAAATACTCCAAGTTTAGGGTAGCTTACTTATGACGGAGTTTGTTTCCAAAGGTTAGTGAAAGAAAATAAAACAATTTAACGAATAACGCAAAGTCCAGTAGGCCGTAATATTAATAGTAGCACTCTAATTACATGTATCTAAAATTAATAACCGTGGAAAATTGAAAGGAAACAAAATTATAACAACGTTATTGAATTTAGTCAATTGAAAATTCAACAAAAGAAAACTAGACTATTTTAGCTTAAACAAAATTGACCAGATATTAACGTTAAACGCAATTAAGCAGATTTTAAGGTTCAAAAAAAACGAGGCAAACAACAGGTTTAACCTCCTCAGAAAGATATACCTTACTTAACAAAAAAAAAGTTTTCGTTAGGTAGAAAAGGAGAAATTAATGATAGATTTCTCACAGTTCGAAGACAGCTCCTCCAGAAGAAATTATTCACTCACGAAACACGAGTAACTGCATGTAGAAATCAGCTACTTCCTCAACTAAAGAAGGATTCTACGTGTAGTTGAAGATAGCCCAGTCAAAAAAAAAACCAGCAGAAAACTTGACTCGTAGTTAGGCGTATCCAAAAATGAAAAACCCGTCAGTAGGACCGATCGATAGGACTCGTCGCGTCGGCAGGACTCTGGAACATCAATATATTCAAGGTTCCACTTATAACTCATAACCAAGAAAAAACACTCAAACTCAGAGCAATTAAAATAGAATTTCAAGGAAAAAAATCAGAGGGAAAAAGTCAAGTTTTTTACCTGTGAAAGGGTCTGTCAGCTGCTCAACGCTGGAATCACCAGACTGCCTCAACAGATGGACGAGAAGACCTCTGTAAGGGAAATTAAAATGGAATTAGAATCCATCCACATGGCTCCACAAAATGGTCGACAATCAAAAAAACCAGTCAACTCAGCTGACAAAAAGCAGTACTAAATCCCGTTACGGAATGAGTTTCAGACACCAAACAAGCAACTAACTAAAGGTAACGCACAGGCAACGCCTGAAACTAAAAAAAAACGGGTCGATTAGAAAATTCCACAAAAGGTAAAATAAATCTACTACCAACCGACACCACACTGCTACAAGCGGCAAACCGGCATAGAGTGACCTACACGAACCTTCCCAGAAGCAAAGGAACTTCCTCCAAAATCTCCACCTTAAAAATTACGGCTGGCGAATAGAAATACAGCCTACCATCGCATGTCATATCCAACAATTTATCTCACTGATTTCAAAAACAAAGAAACGGGGATTTTGGTACATTGGTTTCCACCATAATTTTTACCCGAACCAGACAAAAGGGTATAGTCATATGACTTCTATTTCCATTAAAAGAAACGTGCTAAATTAACTCTCATATCCCGCGATGTCAAAAGAATCTGGAATATAGCGTTTTATTCTAAAATCAGTAAACGTCAATATCGGAAACCGGCAATTCGAACCAAAACGAAATCTAGGTGAAAGAAATTTCAGGGAAAGGGTTTCATTTCAGGGAAAGGGCAACTGTAATTCACTCTCACCATGTCATCTACCGGTCGGTAGAGGTCACCACCAATAGAAATGACTTCGCCCGGATCGGTAATTTGACTTTTGCACATTATGGCGAATAATAATAATAATTATATCATTTTGTCAATAAAAAAAACCTATATTTACTATTAAAACTTGATTCGATGCAAAATGAAAGCAAGCACAAAAAAAAACGGAAAATTGAAAAACCTGGGGATGTTGGCAATGAACAAGAAAGAAATTGACTAAAAAATGTAATTGATATACAGAAATGCTTTGTGGTCACTAAAAATTTGTGAACATACTTATTTCTGACGGATCTTGATGATTCATTTTTGAAAGAAAATTCTTCAAAGGAGAAATCGTCAACCAGAATATTCATCGAATTGAATGCTCTGCAAACGGAAAATTCTTCGAGCAGAATATCCATCCTTCCAACCGAATGTTCTTCGAACGGACTATTTTTCTAATGGAATGTAAAAGTCTTAGAATGGAATATTCTTCGAAATTAATATTCTTTAAATGCAAAATTTTATATTTTATGTTTTTTCTTTAAATGGTAGCTTCTCGAATAGAGAATGCTTCGAATGTGACAATTTTTGCACAAGAAAAGTTGTTTTACTAGTTGAGACTAATCAAAACTTATCTAAACTTACCGGAAATACCCAATACAAACCCATAATATTTACATAGAATCTCAACAAAGTATCTTAATAAAAAATATCGTTTTTGTCATACGCTCCCAAAAATAGCTATTTTACGGACTCATTTGAGTCGTCATGGCAACCTTTACGGACTATTCCAAAATTCCTGAATATGTCTAAACGTCAAATTTTGAATGGCATGACAAAATTGTCAAATAGTTGCTACGATATCAAATTCTAAGCTAACTTTGTCGTACATTATGATTTCAAAAATTATGGTAAATCTGCAAATTTAGGCGTTCTGAAGAATTACAAAAAGCGTATAAATAAAAATTAAATTTTGGGAGCGTATGACAAAAAAATAGTGTTTGTCACACGTACCTAAATGAAGCTTTTCAGGACTCATCTGCTATTCCGGACTCGGCTAACGCCTCGTCCGGAAATAGCAATGATTTGTCCTGAAAAACTCCATTTTAGGTACTTGTAACAAAAATAACTATTTTAAGAATTATTCATTTGAATTTTTCATTTCAAAAAGAAACCCAAGCTAATCGAATATTCTGAAAAAATAACAACTGATAAAATAAACTCGAGACTAATTATACTCGCCCAAACTAATCAAAACAAGTGTGAACAGTCGCAAAAAATTGTTCAAAAAAAGGTGGTTTGCATTCGGAAAATATCTCTTGGGAAAAATTTTTCATTTGAGGACTTTTCAAACATTTTTCATTCCAACTTTCTGTTCGAAAATTTTTTTTATGTAGAAATTTCCTTCTTCTCCCGATTGAATTACCAAAGCTGACCCAAATTAACCACACCTAACCAAATATAATCAAAGTAAATAATTGATAAAACAGAAATGCTCTTAGGCCAGCTAGATTTTTGTCAACCCAGACTAACCATACCAAAACTAATTTATAGTAAACAAAACTAGCCAAGACTAAATATTTTCGGAGAATCGTGTAAACTCAATTTTACTTTTCCAATGAATTAATTACTAATAACTGATTGGTATTAGCATTATATTTGGTTTTTGACGCAAGGAACTGGTTGTTCTTCTGTTCATATGAGATTAATAATACTATTCTCAGGATAGTTGTATGATTAGAAAAAGATTACATATGTTAATCATACTTTAAAATAATGCAAATATTAATATAGAATATTGCTGAACCTTAAATTAACACGTTTTATATTGAACGAACCAATTTCCAACGAATAAATAATTAGCAAACTCCCAAGCGTAACAAATTGGCCCGAACTTAAAACTTTGACAAAATTTATTAACTTGAGTTTGCGAACTTTCCTAAATCACCGTCAAATAAATAAACACATATATTTTCGATCCGTAAATATTTTCCTATAGTAGAGTCCTTTCTTGGGACACGATGCTTTGTCAACCCTGTTGTGACGAGGGTGTGACGTTATGTATCTGTTGCAATAATCGACAGTGCAACTAGGAAAGGAAGAATGGATATACAGAAAAGCGTATACAAGAAACGCTGACGGGCGATAATGGAAACAAGAATGGAAAAATAGGTCCAACTTGAGGAATGAGGCATATCATCTGTTTTCTTAAGCTATGGGGTTTTAGTTGATCTGACGGCACACGCATTTTCCAATAATATTAAATAAGGCTACTAAATCCACTTTTGGTGTTCTTCTAAGTTGTGGTTTGGAACCTTCGGCAAAATGCACTACACATTTTTATTTTATGCACAGTCGCTGACATAAATGGTAGAACATAGTATACAAATCCTGATCCGTTCAACTAGAGATTCCTGTCAGAGAAAGATAGGTGAGATCGGCGCGGATCGCGGCGGCGTGGAAGAGACGAAGATAAAAGATGCCACGCCTGGTTTGAATTGTGGACGGACCGGAAGCAAAATACTCCTCGTCATTAACACAGTTTTATCCACAATACCGAATCAGAATTTTTGCACTCGACACGCGTTTCGCTAACCCTGTTAGCATCATCAGAAGATGATTAATCAGTCGCATAACAAGATCCTTTACACAAATAGAGCACTATGTAAATATCGACCTCTCCTATTGGTCGATCCGCATCGCCCTCTGCTCGCTTCGCTCGCTACGGGGGCTCAAGAAAAGGAAACTGACCAGGTGCTAACCCAAAACATAACCAAAATCAAGAAAAAACTGTTTAGAAACATAATCTTAAGTAAATAATAAAAAAAAGCAACCGGGTTTGAACCCCGGGCCGTCCAGGAGAACCAACCATTGTAAGCTCTCGACTACAAGAGCTCTTGCCACAAATTGATTGCATCACGAAGACATATTGTAATTACGAGATGGATCGACCAATAGGAGAGGTCGATTTTTTCATAGTGCTCTATTTGTGTAAAGGATTTTAAAACGCTAATCAGCCTATGTATAAGGTAGGTACGCAACCCGTTAATATTTGTGTACTATGTCGTTGTATGATTATTATTTTTAAAGTGGAGCGGCTGGGAATGGCTACAGTTATTTGTTACTAATAAGTGTAAATGTACAATTTACAATAACCTGTATTTTTATTTGCCGAGGTGACCCGCGTCGTCTTTGGTGCACAAAGTGTGTAATTTTTAGGTCAACTATTTAGTATTTTATTTCAAAAACAGTTGCTTATTGCTAATAATTTATATTTGGTTTTCCGCTAGAAACGAATATGATCTTTTTAAAATGTTTTGGGAGCAAGAAAATATAATTCTGACAAAGAACTTAACGTAATGCTGAAAGAAGTGAAAGATACGATGACTCAGAGCAAGGTGAATACCATTACAGTGAGTTGGAAGGAGAATATGTTCTTGTAAATACAATCAAATACGTTAGTAATGATGGCGATACTAATAATGCCGAAAGGCAATACTTTGTGGGAAAGGACAAGCAAACTATCTGGTGCAAGAATGAATTTTGTTTTACGAAAACCAAATGAAAAATCTTTTAAACAATTTTCCTGGACCAAAAACTGGCGCATATAATATTTTTAATGAGATGGATGCATTCTTTCAGATTATCGATATATCCATGATCGACGATATTATAATGTACATAACCTGGTATATAAAGTCAAAAAAATATTCTGTAGAATACGCTAGAGAAAGGGAATCTTTTGTATAGAATTGCAAGATTACCTACAGTTTAGGAGAATTTACGATAATCAATGTATTTCAAACAAGGCATCAAGTATTGCATTAAAATGTGCTTACTATATGATGCCAAAACGTTTTTTACTGGCCAATTGGAAATTTATTGTGGAAAAAACTTAGAAGCGCCTTATATATGCAGTCTTATTCTCCTACATAAATAGATTCACTAAAGAAGCACAAGATTTTATCAGAAATCTGAAGTCACAATAACCCTACAGCACTATTAGGGGTTGTACGTAGGATGAGGTGTTGTCGCCCCTTCTGTGGTCTCTCCAGATGATTGGTCTGCTAGCGGTCCTCTCGTTGTGAGATGTCGAGATGCAGGCATGCGCGGATGATCTAGTAATATTTATAAGAAGCAAGTCGCAAAAAACTATCTCAGAGGATCTTCAAGAGTTGCTAACCGTGGTCTATGACTGGTGTGAAGGGGAACAACAATCTGCGAACCCGCACAAAACAGTTATAGTACCGTTCACAAGGAAGAAAAGGCTGGAAAACCTAAGACCACCTTCACTCAAAGAAGAAACCATTCCATTTGCGAATACATATGTACTCACTAAACAGCAAAGTTGTTGGAATAACCCTTAACTGGAATGCAAATCTGGATAAAATTGTCGCAAAAGGGAATCTGCCACTATGGACGTGCAGTCGCATTTGTGGCAAAACATGGGGATAACAAATCCACTGGCTTGGTCATTAAAATGAATATTTCCCTCATGTATAAAAAATCCCATTAGAGGAGTGCAATTC
>JAEQML010080249.1:0-11661 GCA_016904865.1 Pissodes strobi | reverse complement strand
ACTTTATTGACTCACTGTATACACAACCCAACCACCAGCTAAAAGCTGCAAATATTTGGAAATTAAACAGAATTTAGGAGAATTTAAGCTTTTTGGCCACAAGTTCGTCCATTACGCTTAGCCGCTTAACCGATTTAAGGGTCCCAATTAGTCCGGCCGAATCGGCCTATATTAGCAATTTTGTTTCAATTGGTCGTGGTCGGGATAAGGACCGAACGGGGCTATTCCGGGAATTAAATCAACCCTCAATGTTACGCCGCTTATCGAAACGGCCACTACGAGTAGCGGGATTACCGGACGTAGGAATTTACTGAAGGTATATGTTTTGAAATATAGAGCCTGCAAATGGCTGATGATAAAATAAAACAGATATTTCCTTATTTCCTAATGGTGAATAAATTGCTGTTGCAAGCCAGTTTTGGCCTTACGTCGTTCCATATTTTGGGAACAAATCATTGTGATAATTCGGCTGCAATGCGATGATTTGTCTATCTATATTTTGGTATTAATTAGTTTTACGAAAACTTAATATATAAATATGCCTTCCATACCTTGTCCACAATTGGTATAGATGATGTAGGTATATACGTTAATCTGATTTTAGACTTACGTGGAATCTTATGGGAAAGTATATCGTGGGGCAATAATATAACCTGAAATTTGGACCACATGTAAATTTAAAAGAAATTACGGTTATTGTTGGAATATTCAGGGGGAAGGCGTTGGGTCTTATGAAAAATTACAATGTATTGTGATCTAAAACTAACAAACGAAAAATGAAAAACTGATTGATTTAGATTAATAAAACATAAAACACCGATGGTTTAGTTACATGTATCAGTAATTTTGGCGGCAATATTGGGCGCAGGATCAAACGGTTATAGAGTGGCAACTTAAGTGCAAAATACTGAAGATTTCGAGACTCTTCTTTTCTCTCTAGACATAAGCGTCGATACTTGGAATTATTAAGGAATTTTATTTTAAAAGGTTTTTGAAAGGATTTATTCGAAAGAGGTTATTGAAATCCAAAACAAAAAGATCAGGCTATTATCGTTCTTAAGTTAAATCATTCTAATAAAAAGAAATTTCGAGTTTGAATCTGTTTTCTAGTCTTGATGCAAGCCGCTGTTTCGTTTTAAAATTTAGCTAGCCAATTTAGCTGTACCTTTATAGTTGGCAAACATGTTCGATCCCTTCTCCTTAAAGTCCTAAATTTAAAACGGGAAAAAAAGGAGGCGTAAGAGAGGAAAAGAAACGTTAGCGAAAGTGTGCTGTGCATCTTGTGGGAAAAAGTGGAATTTTTTCATATAGAGAGGATAATTTCCCACAAAGTGGTCCTAAAGGATTCTAGGTTTGCTAGAATCTTTGTTGTGGAGTTGATAATGCTGGAAGATAGACTTCAAGCAGTAGTTAATTCCTTGCCAGCTTGGGAATCCTGCTGGTACAGCACCCTCTGATTTCCATTCCAGGGGTAGTTGCGCCCTCGTTACTTATCGAGGTAAGAGCGCTATAACTTTCATGTCCATTTGTTTCCTTCTTAAATACCACGATATTGGTTGAAAATTTAAAATGAAGTTAATATGATTGAGGTCTTATACCAGTCTCTTCTATGTTTTTTTTTTCTGGAGCCTTCCATTGTCCACACTCCTTGTGGAGGGAGTTTGACCGCGGAAGCTGACTGCTGGGAGCCATATGGTCACCCGATCGAGGTTAGGCAGAACACCCTTTCAAAGCCAACCATAGTTCAGGGAAGTTTATTGTGGAATGTATGTGAAGAGTGTAGGCTAGATTATCCCCTCATAACAGTTTTGAAAAAGTTTTATTAAAATTATATAATTAGGGTAACTTATATTACGGTATCTATATTTATCGTTGGAAACGAAAAAAACCCAAAGTATAACGTTATACCGAAGGTGGCTAAAAAGCATACAACCATCCGAAAAACAACCCTCTCACTAAAAATTCATAGTCCTTTACAAAGATGCAACCGGGGGGGACATTGAAAATACCGAAGCAGAATGCAACGTTTATTAAATTGAGATCTGAAAAACTCATAATTGTGTGGAAATATATAGTTGATAGAAGTTGGGGTGAGATCAGGTTAGATTACGAAAGTTTAATTTACCAAAATATACTAAATAAATGTATATTACTTCAAGTCTCGTTCTTTTTTACAATTTAAAACGTTATAAGTGTGGTTGTAAAAAGCAAAAGACCATTTGCATTCGATTCGTCTTACATTCCTCGATCTAAGTTTCGTTCATTTTTACTATTTATAGCATTAGTTGTGGTTATAAAAACTGCATTCGATTCGTCTTTCAATCCCCGATCTAACGCGGTTAGTTTCACTTAGTATCCACTTATTTTAGTCATTTGAGTCGGTTCCAATACGTTATAATCAATTTTAATAGATTTGGTTAGTTTGGGGTCGTCTAATCAATTTTCGGTTAGTTTCTCTTAGTCGCAACTTTTTTTACTTATTTAAGCCGGTTCCGTTACGTTATAATAATTTTAATCGATTTGGTTACTTTTGGTTAGTCGTCCAATCAACTTTCTGATAGCTGCCCTTAGTCGTAACTTATTTTAGCCAGTTGAAACGGTTCCGATACGTTTTAATTAGTTTTAATGGATTTGGTTAGATTGGGTTAGTCGTTCAATCAACTTTCGGTTAGTTTCACTTAGTGTCAAATTATTTTATTTTCATCCATTTGAGTCGGTTCCGATCCGTTATTATCAATTTTAATACCTTTGGTTAGTTTTGATTAGTTGTCTAATCAACTTTCGGTTAATTTCACTTAGTATCAGCTTATTTTACTCATTTGAACCGGCTACGATACGTTATAATTAATTTTAGTAGATTAGATTATTTTTGTTTAGTCGTCGAATCAACTTTTGGATAGTTTCCCTTAGTCGTAACTTATTTTAATGGATTTGATTAGTTTTGGTTGTTCGTTCAATTAACTTTCGGTTAGTTTCAATTAGTCTCAAATTATTTTAGTAATTTGAGCCGGTTGCGATACGTTGTAATCAATTTTAATAGATTTGGTTAGTCGTTTAAACAACTTTCGGTTAATTTCACTTGGATTCAACTTAATTTTGTCATTTGGACGGGTTGCGATTCGTTAAAATCAATTTTAATGGATTAGGTTGTTTTTAGTTAGACGTCGAATCAACTTTCGGTTAGTTTCACTTAGTCTCAACTTATTTTGTTTATTTGAGCTGGTTACGATATTTTATAAACAATTTCAATAGATTTGGTTAGCCTTGGTTAATCGTCGAATCAACTTTCTGGTAGCTTCACTTAGTCTCAACTTATTTTAGTCATTTAAGTCAGTTGTGATACGTTACCATTAATTTTAATAAATTTAGTTAGTATTGGATAATCGTGGAATCAACTTCCAGTTAATTTCACTTAGTCTCAACTTATTTTACTTATTTGAGCCGGTTCTGATACGTTAGAATCAGTTTTAATAGATTTAGTTAGTTTTGGTTAGTCGCCTATTCAACTTTCGGTTAGTTTCACTTAGTCTCAACTTATTTTAGTTATTTGAGTCGGTTCCGATACGTTATAATCAATTTTAATAGATTTGGTTTGCTCTGGTTAGTCGTCTAATCAACTTTCGGTTAGTTTCACTTAGTTTAAACTTATTTTCCTTATTTGATTAGTTTTGGTTAGTCGTCTAATAAACTTTCGGTTAGTTTCACTTAGTCTTAAATTCTAGTCATTTGAGTCGGTTCCGACACGTTATAATTAAGTTTAATAAGTTTGGCTTCATTTGGTTGGTTGTCTAATCAACTTCCAGTTAGTTTCACTTAGTCTCTACTTATTTTAGTCATTTCAGTCGGTTTCGGTACGTTATAATCAATTTTAATAGATTTGGTTAGTTTGAGTTAGTCGTTTAATTAGCTTTTGGTTAGTTTCACTTAGTGTCAACTTATTTTACTTATTTGAGCTGGTTCTGATACGTTATAATCAATATTAATAGGTTTGGTTAATTTTGGTTAGTCGTCTAATCAACTTGCGGTTAATTTCCCCTTCCTAGATCTGTGGTTAGTTTCACTTAGTCTCAACCTATTTTAGTTATTTGAGTCGATTCCGATACTTATAATCAAGTTTAATAAATTTGGTTAGTTGCATAATCAGCTTTCGGTTAGGTTCACTTAGCCTCAAGTTATTTTACTTATTTGAGCCGGGTCCGATACGTTATAATGAGTTTTAATAGATTTGGTTAGTTAATTAGATTAACTTTCGGTTATTTTCACTTAGTCTCAATTTATTTTACTTATTTGAGGGGGTTCCGATACGTTATAATCAGTTATGCATAAACCGAGTCGTGATGCGACCTTGGAAACTCATGTCAGGAAACAAAATATTCATCTGAATCGGCTCCGATACGTTATAGTCAAATATAATGTTTCTGGATAGTTTTCGTTACTCGCCAAAATTCGGTTTGTTTTGGTTAGTTTTAACTTACTTTAATTTGTGTAACCTATTTCGATACATTTTAGCCCGTTTTGGTGCTTTTGGTTTTCTTTGGTTAGTCATGAAATTAACTTTCCGATATGTTATAACCAATTTTAATGATTTTGGTAAATTTTGGTTAGTCCCCAAACATCGTTAATTTGAGTTATTTATAACTTACTATAATATTTTTAATCTGTTTCGATACGTTTAAGCCATATTTGGTGCTTTTTATTAGTTTAGGTTAGATTGGGTTAAGTCGTGTTAGATAGTCGTCGTGGGTAGTCGTTCGATCAATATTCAGTTAATTTCAGTTAGTTTTAATTTTAGGCATTTCAATCGGCGCCGATACGTTATAATCGAATTTAATGTTTTTGTGTAGTTTTGGTTAGTCGCCAAAATTCGGTACGTTTTGGTTAGTCACTTTAATGTTTTTAATCTGTTCCGATACGTTTTAGCCTTTTTTGGAGCTTTTCGTTACTTTCGGTTAGTTTCAGTTAGTTCTAATTTAATTTAGTAATTTGAACCGGATCCGATAGGTTATAACCAATTTTTAGTTAGTTTTGGTTATTCGCCAAATTTCGGTTACTTTGAGTTAGTTTTAACTTACTTTTATTTGCTTAATTTGTTCCGATTCATTTAGCCCTTTTTGTACTTTTGATTACTTTTAGTTAGTTTGGGTTAGTTGTTCAATCAACATTCGGTTAGTTTCAGTTAGCTTTAATTTATTTTTGTCATTTGAACCGATTCCGTCCTCAGAAACAGACCAACACGATCTCTCACGTATATTACGTGATGTGCCAAATGTTGCATGCACTTTTTCGTGATTTGATACCCCATAATAGGAAAACCAAAACATTTTCAATGTTAAAATTAGTAGTAAGGGTCAAGAGTCTCATTGGTATAGGAATTATATACTTAATTAAATTTGATTACATTGTGTATTTAAATAGTTTGGATTATTTATAAGTGTTATTTCTTTTGTCATTACGACCGCGACCCTGAGATTTAATCTGTGGCATTGCCTTCTCGCACAATCGATTCATTAGCAAGCTCCAAACTTTCAATCAATTTCACGTCCATAGTTCATTTAAATAAAACAGATAATTCCTAATTTTCTGTTAACGATATTGGCCAGCAAATATCCCCAAATTTCTAAGATACAACAATCAAATTTGGTGTAGAAATGAGTAATGCTCGATCGATTATGAAAAGCTTATCGAAACGGAAATACCAAAAATATTAATAGATAATATTAGTGTGATTTTTTCAAACCTTATTGTCGAGCTGGGCTCTCCTTCTAGTAAGATTATATGGTAAATAACGGTAAGTCCAGCGAGCGACTAAGATTGTTCCCACAAAAAGTTCACCGGAGTTCAGAACGCTAATCATGACTGCTTAGAAACCATGCGCGCGAACTTGTAGTTCTAAAATAGACTTGACTACTGTTGTATGTAAGTAGTATATAGGATAAGATATTTTGACGTTGTTCTGGAAATTACGTAATCAATTTGCATACATACATAAAAAAACTGATCCTTCAAATTGATGTAAGTGACAGATGTAAGGGGAATGATGGACTAGATAATTCGCTGTACTTCTAATTTCTAAATTTCTAATAGGAATCGTAATACAGTAATTTCGTGCCTTCGGTCAAAGCAGCCGACCCCTCACTGCTTTTCTATCTATCTTCTAATATATAAGTTCCAAGCGCTTCTTCATGTTTTGGATTCGTCGACTCGCTCGACAACCTGACTTCACAGTGGTTCAGCATCCCAATATTGTATAGTGGCTCTTACACATAGTATATCATGTAGAGATATGGTGTATATTGTAGTGGCGGATTTACCTTTAATGAAACTCGGATCTTAATTTAGGATTTTAGTAGGATCGAAGGTAAATTTTTAATACAGAAAATAGTCATGCTAAGAAATTTTGTTTTCAAACAGATTTTTCTATTATCTCAGTTGCAAAGCGATCTCTGAGTTTAATGACCCATAGGCACTTATCGGCTTCACATAAAAATTGCACAAGTCAAAAAATTCCGAATTTGAGCTTTTTTTCAGCGATCTAATTTAGCAATACTGACTGAAATCAACATGAAAAATGCCCAAGTCCACCTTTTCTTAACGAACGTTAGCACCCCGTTTTTATCTTCTTATGTTCTGGTAGTTATTTTGTTGAAAACTTGAAAGTTGATGAAAAATAATTGTGACGGTGTATTAGTTAAGATATATTTAACCATAAAACGTTAAATTAATAGGGAATTATGTTTTGTGAAGCCGTTAAAACAATGCAAAAATAAATGGATGGAGTTACGCACCATTCATATAAAATTTTTAATAAAGATTTAGGACTTAGCACGTTTCAGATTTGATTGTTTTGATTTTTTAATATTATTATAACAGCATAACAAGATGAAAGTGTGAAGTGTGATAATAGTGAAAATTTCAAATACAAACAGAATTTTGATTTCTTTTTACATGTACTGATAGTTGTATTTTTTCAGAATGGCTCGTTTTTCAAGATGTTTTAAAATTCTCAACAGGGTAAATGCTATGAACAGTAACGATAAAGAAAACAACAACATTAGGGTTAAAAAAACAAAATTATCTGCTAATGATATTAAGCCAAATGTGAAGATTCTAAGCAATGTTTTACTAATCGCAAATACTGTATCCCAACCATGCACATCTAGTCCATCAAGCTGTAATCCAGAAGCGACTGAAACAATTAATTACGCTCTCACGATACCTTCATCATCTTTGGCATTTCGCAATCTGGAAACAGAATGCCTAAATGCTCAAGAACTTTTAAACATTAATGATATTACATCTTTAGAACTGATAATGAGGAAAACAGGATGGTTGCAGAATTTGTTAAATATTTTCCGGAAAAACTGTACACATTGAAGTCGATGAACTAAAAATAATTATACCAAATGAAACACTTTGTATTCCATGCAAAATTTAATCCAAAAGGACTTCTTATAAAAGCATAACAGAGCGCTTTCGGCCTAAGCCATCATCAGTGTTACTTGTCATTGGACCTGAAGAACATATCGACGAAGAGTAAACAAACAACACCAACAAACAATGGTCACATCACAATCAAAAAGTCAAAAGTCACATTTTAAAAGGCAACATAATCTTTAAAAAAGGACAATGCCCAACCACGCGTTACGTGGAACGACAAAATGTGTCGTTGAAGTTGACAGTCAAACTAAAAGATGCAATGAGTGATACAGAAGAAAATGATTTTTAATGCAGAATAGAAGAAAGACGCAAAATTAAAAAAAACACAGATTAAGCGATCCCCTCCAGTGGGAATACAATCGCAATAAGGAAAAACGAGAAAATGGTGAATCTTACTTTGGGAGAAAAGATAATGAGTTCACCGTAAGAAAAGAAAAACGACAGTTAAAAACAAGATGTCTGTGTAGAAAAAGGATAGTCTAAATATTCAATGTTTTAGACTAAGTGAAAAAGAAAGGAAAAGCATTTCTACCACGTTCTGGGAAATGAGCTGGGCTGAAAAGGAAATTTATGTTAATACCAGAGCTGTCAAAAATAAAGACGCAAGAGCCAGACACAGAAATAATTAAAACGAAAGCAGAAGAGCATGCTCTATCAAGTATTTCCTAGGCAAAAAATTTAAAAGAATTCTAGTTTGCAAATAATGTTAATATGCTCGGGATGTTTGTGAGGACAATATTAAAATGGGTATCTGAGAACAATAAGAAAGCGGAGCCGCTGAAACAGAAGAAGCGCGACTATCAAACCAGTTAAGGGATAACAGATCTTTCAAAAATATTCAGATAAGAATGGGAATAATAGCTTTCTTTGACCGTTTTTGGGTAAACGGAGTCGCATTATTGTCGCAAATCGACAAGAAAATTATACTTATAATCCTAATTTAAAACCAAAACAGATGTAAATAATTTTCACAATAATAAACTATTTAAAATGGATAAGTAATTTGTTCTTTTATATCCAATATCTAATGCGTCGGGATTATACTACCGAATAAAGTTAATCGTTCATAACTTTACGGTACATACCACAGATAGATACAGCTTTTTGTGGCATGAAGGACAGGGAAAACCAAAATCTAACGTGTTTCTTCAATTTTGTATCGTTTCTTACAAGAAGAAGTGTAACCAAACTATTGATAACTTAAATTAAATATTTTATAGTGATGGATGCGAAGCCCAAAATAGAAATACGCTCTTATCTAATGCACTTTTAAACTTTTCAATCGAGAACCATATATGCATTGTCCAAAATTACCTGGAGAAAGGGCACACTCAAATGGGATGGATTGCGACTCCATCTACTCCAACTCAGAAAGAAAATTAAAAGAAGAAATAAATGTATCTGTGGACTATGTTTACCTTATACCTTACAAATATTTGGGTTTTCTCTCCAATTAGAGCGACATGCTCTGACTCCAGGGTGTAAACAGCACAAGTGCTAGTTAAGTGAACCTAACGAAGCTGAAAAAATCAACGGAAACAGGGAAAATACTCAACGTTTTAAGGAACAAATCTGCCCCCGTTGTCAAGAATGAATAAATCTAAAAATGAAAATGGTTAGTAAATACAATAAAACAGTAAAAAGCTCTTGCAGATTGTCAAGCTTTGAACTAATTTTGACAAGACGACAATTATAATGACATATCATTTAATTGCTGGTTACTGGCCTTTGGTGTGATATTGAGGTGTTATTTGGTAAATTAATTTGTTTTTGAAGTTTCATATATTTATAATTTAGTGTTATTTGCTTAAGACGAATTTAATGATTATGTTGGTAAGGGTTTAGTTAATTTTCAAGTGTCCCTTATTAATTTCAGTTTTTAGTAAAGATACCTAGGTGCTATTAAAACTAACAGAAGTTGAAGCAACACATTCATCTTTAATCAATAAAATTAAAGCACTTTCTTTAATTTTACGTTTTTTAGATGAATGTTCCTTTGCTAAAATACTTGAAGCGTTCCATTGTATTCTGTGATTGTTATCAAATGCATGTTGACAAATATGTGATTTGTGGAATTGTGCATTTTTAATATAAATTTGGTGTTCTTGTATACGTTTTGATAATGGTCTACAGGTTTCACACATATAAAATTTATTGCATTCATATGGTATTTTCTAGATAACATTTTTAGTAGTTTTATTTTCATTGAGTGATTTTGTTTTTGTTAGTTTGGATCTAAGGGTGTTTTCTGTTTTAAAAATAGTACAAGTGTTAAATTTATTACCTATTCGTTTTATTTTGTCTGATAAAACAGGAATATAAGGAATAAAGAGGTTCGTAATAGGTCTATTTTGATTTTGTCTAATATTTGCTTGTTCAAACTCTATAAAGCATTTTTAAATTAAATCAATAGGATAGTTAATATTAATCAAAACATTGCTTAAAAATTATTTTTTTGTGTTGAAATTTTGATTATTACCAATTATTTTCATTCGATCATATAGACTTTTTACGATCCCCTTTTTAACCATTATTGGGTGATTTAAAATTTAAATATCCGTCTTTTCTTATAAGCTCTTGAAAAGTTAAGATAGGAATGTGAAATTAATTTTACTCCATCTCTAATGGTCTTCTTGCCACCAAGGTGAAAAGTAGTCAAAGTACCGATTTTCAACTGTTTATATCTGTGAAACTACTAACTCTAGAGGTATAACATCATACATCAAATATGCTTAGAATTTTAAGTAGAATCCAAAAATGTAATAAAATATAGGGTGTTTCATTTAAAAAAGTGTAACTTTCTTTGACCATCCTGTACATAAAAAAGTGACGATTAAAACAATACAAAAAAATAAAGATCATTTTACTAGGAACAACTTTTGTATTTAATTTTTTTTTCCAACCCCCGTAGTTTTCGAGATAAGGTATAGGCCCCTCTTAAACGGGCCACCCTGTACATAAGTACCTACATTCATATACACAGATGTTGTACATCTAGGTGTCTGAACAGTTTTGAATAGTTAATTGATTGATTGATAGGCATGTATATGGAAGGATGACAAAATGTATGGAAATAATATTAAATTTAATTAATAGCATATTATGATATAAGTGTATAAGAGGGTCTTTAAAGCGCGCGCGTTTTCTTTAAATTAACTTTTTTGGGTTGTTCCACATTTGTATTTTTTTAATTGTTTCAGTTTTTGACAGTCTTTACAAACTAAGTCAAAATTACATTAGATTTTAATTTGTTTCAATTTAAGAGCATCAATTTGAAAAGAAACATCCTCTGGGCGAGAAGCTTTCTTCTTCAAAATATTTTCTCATTAAATGTGGTTCAAGAAATCTGAGCAGTTTAAAGACTGCTTTTTGTGTACTTGGGTACCCTTTACCTAAGCTGGTTAATACATTCCTTACAACAGGAAGAGTTCTAAAAGAAATTAAAACCAGTGTCATTGTGCGTATCCCAAAAGTGCCTAGACCAAATAAACCAGAAGAATATCGACTCATTAATTTATTATCGGTAATGGACAAAATTCTGGAAATTGTGGTATGCACAACTGCGACAATTTCTAGAGGTAAACAAATTGTTATTTAATGGTCAGTAGGGTTTTTGGGAAAACATTCGTGCGAGTCAGCTTTACAGTATGTGTGTTCGAAATGGCGTTCATATGTTCGTGATGGAAATGTCCTGAGCATTTTCATTGACCTTCAGTGTGCGTTTGGAACCATCGATAGGAGAAGATCATCTGGAAGATCGCTCCCATGTGACTAGAGTGAATAATGTGTTCTCAAATCCGGGTAATAGTGTAATAGAGGTGCCACAGGGCAGTGTTCTGAGCCTCATTTTGTTTGTGCTATATGTCAATGACCTAGACCGAGTTTTAAATGATACATTTCTGAGTTTGTTTCCAGACGATATGTTGATCTGTTTTTGCGGGAAGGATCAAGTAGTAGATACTATGAACTCAAAACTGGACATCCTGTATAACTGGTTGTGTGTAAATAGGCGCAGGTTAAATGTAAAAAGACAAAGTACATTGTTTTTGACTCTAAGCAGAATTGTAAATAATTATTGAATTAAGATAGATAATAGCACAATTCAAAATGAATATAGTATGAAATATTTAGGGGTAGTCTTGGATTATCAGCTTAATTTTTCTTTACATGTAGATCAGGAAAAAAGATAGACTTTTTTAGGAGAATAGCTGAGAATCTTAGTCA